>CAUYRB010112404.1:0-21373 GCA_963574695.1 Propithecus perrieri
TGAAATTCTTTTAAGGACTTAAACCTTAATCTGAATTAAATTAACCTGGACGTTAGCTGAATTAGGCTGAGTTTTAATTTAGAGCAGTGAGTTCATAAATCAAGTTAGAGAACTTGTTGATTTACATCTTGTTAAAGAATATTCAGTCATGGATTCATTCATTTATTTTAATAATAAATAATTAGACATTTCAGATGTTGTTGACGGTTTTGGGGATGCAACAAAGAACAAGCCCAAAAAAGTATGTGGTCTCATGAGGGATCTATTTTAGTGAGAGGAAAGGCCATATATCTGTGATAAATATATAAATAAATATTGTATATGGTAATTTATGTGATAAAGAAAATAAAATGTTTTTAAGTTCTGTCAACTTATAGGGAAGATTCTTTTGTTTGGATAGAGTTGTTAGGAATAAGAGAGGGCCTACTTACCCCCAGAAGCCAAATAAGGAGGGACTTCCTAAGATCATCACTCTTCAAGCTTGTTGTAAGGTGAGACCAACATCTCACTCTAGAAAATTTGATAAGTTTGAACCTCAGGTCCACCTTGGCATCACCACTGGAATCATGGGGAGCAGTTACTGAAAGAACTTCACCTGAGTCCCTTGGAATTTGTTGTTATATGAGAAAATAGAAACTAATAATTGTTTCTTCCCTGCTTTCTTCTGATGTTAGGAGTTTGAAGAGGCATCCTGTGTCACCAGGGTAAATAACACCTGTGGTGCTGGGAGTCTGGGAACAAATGGAGGTCTGGGAAGAAATGGAGGGGGTAGTTGCTTATATCTCCAGTGGTTCAGTGAGGGATATGCGCAACTACCCTGACCTCATCTCAGTGGTTCCTGCGATTCATAGAAGGAACATGAAAAATAGAGAAGAAAGAAACACCTTAGGACTGCTCAGGTATCCACTCAGCTAAATAATGATTGCCCTACTTGAAAAGGTATTCGAGTGCTTGAATATTTTAGGAAGTTGAAGGAAAACAGGGCTAAATACTCTAGAGATTAATCGGTGAGAGAGGGACTTGAAGTTAGACCATGTACTACTGCTGCCCCCAAAAAAACTGCACACCCCATCAACACTCTTTGTACAAACACATCATTGAAAATGAGCAGAAGAAATGAAAACAGGATGATCCAGAGATTGACAAAAGGGTACTTGAAAACACTGACAGGTAACACATTCGACTCCTTAAGACAAGAACACTGCAGAATAAGATATTCAGGTGTTTTTTTTGTTTGTTTTTTACAAATGACTATCTACAGTCAAATCCATTGACAGGACAGAATTCACAGTGGGTTTAGAGGGACATCAGACCACACGGAACTCTAATCCACTCCCCAAAGTATTAATACTTCTGATGCTGCATACATGTCTCCTCCAAAAGCATTCACTGAAGAAAATCTGAAGTGTCTGCAAGAGCATCAGTGGATCAGTGCAACTCATTACAGTTATTAGAAAAAACAACCCACGTGTTTGAAAGTGGCTCAGAAGATAATCCCAAGATGTTAAAATAATTCCTAGAGAATCATACATGTCTTAATTAAATTAGGAATTCTCTAAACAAGTAATCTCTAAGATTTATGATTCAATTTGGATTTTGAATTCAGCTTCATATGGCCCAACTGCCTTTCACAGTAATGAAAACTATTTTCAGTATCAAATGTACAAAGAGAAAGAATTTCACTTTTTATTATTTTTCCAGTTTTTTCACCCATATTTTACCTATAAAAAAGTTTCGCTAACTTCTATGTTCAGCAGTTTACAATTAAGAACTGCTGGGTTATAAAATTATTATGGATGTTTAAGATACAATAGAGTCCCTTTTGGTTTTTAAACAAGTTTACTCTTATTCTAAAGTAAAGTATCTGAATTTCTTTATTGAAGAAAGAACAATGATCTTGGTCAAATTCTTAATTTACAGTGATTAAAAGGTTACACATTGTTAAAGAATAAAACCTGCGACAAGTTTAAGTTTAACAGAATTTAATTGAGTAGAAAAATGGTTCATGAGCCGGTTTGTACTCTGGACCAAAAGTGGTTAAGAAGGCTCAGTCCCCCAACACGTGCAGACAACAATTACAGCCAGAGAAATGGAAATGATACATATAAATAGCCTGACTGGCTGTGGTTCCCATGTTTGCCTTACTTGGACATGTTTTGACAGCTTTCAGCCTATGACTGGCTACAGGTTCAGCAACTAGGATTGAACAAGAATGAGCCACAGTAAGTCCACACTTAACATCTTCAATAGGTTCTCAGAAACTTCTGCTTTAAGCGGAAGGACATACAGTAGGCCCTCAAATAAGGCAATTCTGTTCAACATCATTTCATCATAACCTTAATGAGAAAAAAAGAGTGGTTTCATTAAAATGTTTTGCTTAAAGTTGTGGTGTCTGAGAACTTATCAAAGACTTTAAGTGAGAACCTATTATACTCATTACAAGAGTCTACTCTCGTTATACTCAGTTTGGTTAGGTTGCAGTTCGTTTACACTTTGTTATGTTACAGATCGCTGTATATGGAGGTGGCTCTAGGCCAAACTTCATTCCGTTCAACAACATGTATGAATAAATTTACAACTGTAATGTTAATACACCTTGATAAGCTATATAATAATTATTGGATTACATTATACATGTGTGATAATTAAATATGATAAGCTGCATGTCCAAATCAGAGCTCTTGTCAAGGCAGGATAATTAATTCTTAAAAATAAGAACTAGTAACATCCCTTTACCTGCCACCATATCTTGTTTAGTTTCTAAGAAATCAGTTATTTTTGCATTGCTGCACAGTATTTCATGACTAAAAGATTCATTATTTTGTAATTGTTTAATGTGTTGCTTCCACTTCAGTGGAAGAACTAAGCAGTGATAATGAGCAATTAGAAGGTATTGCATAAACCTAAAACATTTTACAGGGAATGTAATGATTTAATTTAAGCTCCAGAGAATAGAGAATTAGAATCTGCTAGACTTAGGTAGGTTTATCTTTCAATGTCTAAATTATTATCATGTTCTCTTTCCTGAAAGTGGTAATTTTAGGTCTCTAACATATGTGCTATAAAGGAAAAAAACTAAGCTTGTGCTATTTGAGGAGGAAGTAGGTATTCTAAAGAAAAATCAACAATTTATTCCATAAGAAAACACTTGTAACAGAGATGCTGAAATGTAGGATGGAATGGAACCTTTTTTTTTCCTTTAATAAATGTAAGTGTATTTCGAAGGAAACTGGATTAGCAAACGTATTCTTGGAATTCTAACTGGTGTGTCTTTCCTCTCAGGCTATTTCTCCCAGAACATCAGCACTTATCAAATAGAAGCAATGACCAAGGAGATCTCAGAGAGATGTATGTGCCCATAAATAAAAAGTAGAATCACCCCAAATGTGACAAGACAAAATAAATAAGTTTGAAGTATGTCTCAGAGTAATAAAATAAGTACGGATGCTCATTGACTTATGATGAGGTTACATCTAATAAACTCATCGTAAGTTGAAAATACTGTAAGTTAAAAATCCATTTAATATACCTAACCTACAGAACATCATAGCTTAGCCTAGTCTGCCTAAAACATACTCAAAACTCTTACATTAGCCTACATTTGGGCACAATGACTTAAGACAAAGCCTATTCTATAATAAAGTGTTGAATATCTTATGTAATTTATTGAAAACTGCATTGAAAGTGAGAAACAGAATGGTTATATGGGTACTTGAATTTCTATTTACTCTGTATAGCTTTCACACCAGCATAGAGGAAAAAATGTAAGTTGAACCATTGTAAATCAAGGACCATCTGTATTCAAGAATCAGCAGCTAAGAGAGTTGTCTCAGAAAACAAAAGTAAAAATTTTGAGGACACTATGAAGTATAATAGATAAATCAAATGAGTTTAGAATGACATTTTCCAAGTCTTAAATTGAAACATACGCTATAACTAAAAAAACAGTAGGAGAACAGGTCTGATCCATTGCATAACAATGATGCAAAAAGAGGAATTTAGAATAAAATTTCTGCCTCAACTGTACCCTCAAAAAATTTAAGATATGTTGAAGTATACTGTAATGGTATCAGCCACATTATAAATGTGGATAGAGGATATCTATCCATTTAGTTTATTTCCACTTAACTGAGTCTACACTTCTTAAATAATTTGAAGTGAGCACTTGGATAAGCAACAGAGCTGCAAAAACAAAATAGTGTATTTCCCCATTCCAAAAAAGATTAAAATATAATGAAGAAATGGAAAGGTTAATCAAATATTTCAGCCTAGTTTGCAAAGCACCATAGTTAAAGTATGCACCGAAGTAGTACAAATATATTAGAGAACATTTAAGTAAAACTTTCAGGTGGTGTAAATAAGACTACTTGGAAGAGGTGACACTTGCATTGAATTATACACAAAAATGGCTGTGAGCAAGATAAATAGATTTTCAGATAAAGAAACAGAAAGACATAGAGAAGGAGAAAGATTAGAATGAACTGCATTCATGACAAAAGGTGTACTAGTTCTAAAGTAACTTTGACTAAAGTGGGATCACACATTTAGAAACTCTTCATTGATTCAGGGAAGTAAATGAGCCAGAAAGTAGAGGCACAAGCCTAATCATAAACATCAGTGGTTCGCAAATTTATCAGATCCATCATTCCATTTACCGTGAAAAAATTGCAGCTCCTTTTCACTCTCTTGAAATAAATTTCATATAAAAAGAAACATGTGCACATATAATTTTTAAAACTTCAATATAATGTGCTACATTTAATGTTAAAAAATAAAATATAGCAATGTCTACTAAGGTTATATATATTTTAAAATGTATATCTTAAAATTCACGACCCTTATTACATAAGAAGACATATGAAGTCATATGCTTGTATCTACTTATAATGATTAAGCTTTTACTCAAGACATAAAAAGATTGGAATGCATTTTGAAAATTAGTATGAGAATATAAAAGAGCAGAGGTATGAGCGTGAAGCAAAGTAGTATCAGAGTAATATTGGCTTATTCCAATTAGTTGGGAATTACTCCTTTTTCATGTGTAAATTAGTATTATTGCCTCATAAACAATTTGATAGAATTCACCAGTGAGGTTATTTGGGCATAAGTTATTATATAGGAAGTTTTTGAATTGAAAACCCAATTTTTTAATATATATAAAACTATCCATTTTATATATTTCTTCATGAATCAGTTTGGTCATTTGTCTTTCAAAAGTTTTGAGAAGAATGAAACTGGACCCATATCTCTCACCATATACAAAAATTAACACAAGATGAATGAAAGATTTAAATGTAAGACCTAAAACTATAACAATTCTAGAAGAAAACCTGGGAAAAATTCTTCCGGACGTTGGCCTGGCCAAATAATTTATGACTAAGACCTCAAAAGCAAATACGAGAAAAACAAAAATAGACAAATGGGACTTAAACTAAAAGGCTTCTACCCAGCAAAAGAAATAATTAACAGAGTAAATAGACAACCTATAGAATGGAAGAAAATATTCATAAACTGTGCATCTGACAAAGGCCTAATATCCATAAGCTACAAAGAACTCAAACAACGCAACAAGAAATAAAACAAGTAATCCCATTAAAAAGTAGGCAAAAGGAATGAATAGGCATTTTCCAAAGAAGACGTACAAATAACCAACAAACTTATGAAAAAATGCTCAACATCGCTAATCATCAGAGAAATGCAAATTAAAACCACAATGAGATTTCAACTTATACCAGTAAGAATGACCATTATTAAAATGCCAAAAACACTAGATGTTGGTAAGGATACAGAGAAAAGGGAACATTTATATACTTTTGGCGAGAAGGTAAATTATATCAGCCTCTATGGAAAACAGTATGGAGATTTCTCAAAGGACTAAAAATAAAAGTACCATTCAATCCAGCAATTCCACTACTGGGTATCTACCCGAAGGAAAAAAAAAATATATTGTATCAAAAAGATACCTGCTTTCGTATGTTTATTGCAACACTATTCACAATAGGAAAGGTATGGAATCAACCCAACTGTCCATCAATGTCAATGGATAACTGGATAATGAAAGTATGGAATATATATATATATATACATGTGTGTGTATATATATATATGTGTGTGTATATATATATGTGTGTGTGTATGTGTGTGTGTGTGTACACACACACATACACACACACACACATACCCCATAGAATATTACTCAGCCATAAAAAAAATGAAGACATGTCTTTTGTAGCAACATTGATGGAACTGGAGACCATTATCTTAAGTGAAATAACTCAGAAAGAGAAAGTCAAACACCACGTATTCTCACTTGTAAGTGGGAGTTAAATAATGTGCACATAGGGTCATAGACTGTGGAATATTACACATTAAAGATTCAGGAGGGTGAAAGGGTAGGAGGGGGCAGTGGGATGAGAAATTACTTACTGGATATGATGTACACTAATCAGATAATGATTACAAAAAACCCAGACTTCAGCACTATGCAATACATTCGTGTAACAAACTGCACTTGTACTCCCTGAACCTATATAAATTAAAAAAATAATTAAATGGAAAAAAAGGATTTGTACATTTCATCAACTTTGCTGTTGCATAAACTTCTCATAATATTCTTTATTGTCATTTTAATTTCTTAGACTCTGTAGTAAAGTGTCTTTATTATTCCTAATGTTGATATTGTGTGTCTTTCTCTTTATTGCTTTATTGGTCTAGCAAAAATTATTAATTTTACCTGTTTAAGAACTCATAATACCATTGCTTGCATTTTTTAATTAAATTAAATTTTAAGTTTTTTAATACTCTTTTTGTTACATTAACTGCTAATTTTTTAAATTTTTTATTTTTTCCGCATACTTTGACTTTAAGTTGTTCTTTTTATTGTTTTTTAACATGGAAACTTATATCATTGATTTAGACCTTCTTTGCTGATGGAAGCAATTAGAAATATAAATTTACATTCAGATACTACATAAGCTAAATCCCAAAGTTTGATATATTGTTTACATTTATTAATATTTTTATTTTCATTCATTAAAATTATTTCCTATTTTCAATTATGGAATCTTTCTTTAGCCGAGAACTAGTTAGAATTGTGTACATTTTCCAAATATTTGGTCATTTGATAAATATCTTAGTGTTAATAATTTCTGATAATGCTGTTATGGTCATAGAACACAGCCTGTATTATTTCAGGCCATTTAACGTATAGATATGTGTTTTAATGCCAACAATATGGTTAAACTTGGTGTATGTATTGCATGTTCACTTGGAAAAAATGTATAGTTCTGTTAATAGAGTGTTCTTTAAAGATCAATGATATTAAGTTGGCTGATACAACCAAATCTGTTCAAATTTTCTACAGCCTATTGGATTTCTGTAATTGTTCCATTGATTACTTATTCTAGTTATGATAGTTTTATGTAAGAAATATGAAGTCATATTTTATCCTTTTTTATTTATTGCATAATGTATCATTGTTTATGTCTAATATTTTCTATTTTAGCTGTTTTTAGCAGTTTAATTATGATATTTCTTGTTGCAGATTTCTTTGTTTTTCTCTAGTTTGTAATTCTTTGAACCTCTTGGACTTCCAATTTATAATTTTCATAAAATTGTAATTTTTTTCAAATATTTTCTTAGTACTTCTGCCACCTCTGAGTGTCTAATTACATGTAAATAGAACTTCTTATGATGTTTGGCTCACTGAAGCTCTTTCATTTTTGCTAGTATTTTTTCTGTGATTCGATTTAGATAGTTTCTGTTTCTGTGATGAAACTCAGTGATTTTTTTTTCTTTCTACATTATATAAACTTGTGATCTTATCTAGTGAATTTTGTACTTCAGACAATGTATTTTGCATCTCAAGATATTGAATTTGTTTCTTGTATATCCTTCATTTCACTGCTAATTATGCTCATGTTTTTCTGTAAATATTTGAGAATAATTAGAAAAGTTATTTTAATACTGTTGTTGCCAATTTTGTCATCTCTGTCATTTCTGTCTTTCAACATTTTTTTCTAGTTATGTATCTCATTTTTCTGTTTGTTGACATGGCTATTGAGTTTTATTAAGTAATGGACATTTTGCTTTGTTTTGGTTTTTAGGCTGATGTGTGTTTTGTATGTTATTGCATTTTAAAGAGTTGAACTTTGTCCTTACAAACAATTTTTCTTGGGATCACCTTGAACCATTTGACACAAGTTTTTAAGCTTTGTTAGAACAGGTTTATAGTATCTTTTAATCTACGGCTAGTTTATTGCCACTACTAAGGCATGACCTTCTTCAATATATTTTTAATCCTCTGGTTATTCATTAAGAACCCTCCAGTATGGCTGATTGGAATTTGAATACATCAAAGTCCCTTGTAAGTTTTTGGAATTTTTCAGTTAATAGCTTCTGAGTCATTCTCTGCCTGGACTCATAGACTTGCATGCCACTCATGTATATCCCACCCAGGAACAAAGCAATGAGAAATTCAGTGCAGTTTTCTGATTTTCTGATATACTTTCTTTCTTGAGTTCCCTCCAATCATAAATAAATTCCAAATATCTATGCATTCTTCAACTCCAGTCTCTGGCTCCCTAACGAAGCAAGACCCCTCTGCTCTGTATGGGTTTCCCATTCTTCATTAGGGTCTAAAAGGAAACTCCAGTTAGAAAGTCAGATGACCACAGGGCTCACATCATCCGGTTTCCCTCTCTTAGGGTTCATCTTTCTGCACTTTTATTGTCCAATGTCTGGAACCATTTGTTTCACATAATTGTTTGATTTTCAAGCTGTTTATAGTAGAAGAAAAGAGTAACTTGGGTGTTAATTAAGTTACTCCATCATGTATAAAAAGTAAAAATCCTTTTTTTAAAAAAAAACTGTTTAATCAATAATGTAATTTTGCTTCAACATAAAGATAGATGTTATTTTTAGAAAGCATTTAGTATTGAAGATGACTATTTTATAATTTCATCAATATCAATCAATAATAATAATAACCTTAACATTTCAATAATGTAAAATACTAATTATTGTAATAATTTATTTAACTATCAAGAGTGTCCCTATTTAAGTGATTTATTATATGGGTACCCATTTTTAAGTCCATCAAATGTAGTTTCAAATCTCCACTGTTGCATATTTGGACATGACAGCTACAAATGTAGATTGTGTATGTTAAGCTTATAAGTCACATACCACAAGAGGCACTGTCGTATGTGCTTTACGGTTTGCTTAAATGGTGAACTATAACTTTAGGTAATGTTCATCATTACCTCTTTTTGATTAAATTATGTGATCAAAGGCAAATTAAAAGTATACAAAAACTTTAAAATACTTGGTAATTATATGTTAAAAACATTTAGATTCTAGGCTCAGTTAATTATGAATGATTCTAATTTTTGTTTGTTTTCATTTGTTTTATTTTGTTTTACTTACCTGATTATATGAATTGAAATTCAAAAATTATGAGATAAAGGACAATTTTTACTTTGTGGTATTCTTATAGCCTTGGTCCCACCTACAGAGTGAACTAGAATAACCCAGTTATCAAAAAATAAAAAAAAAAAGAAAGAAAGAAAAGAAAAACACCATAAAACAGCTTTTGAAAGTAGTACTATAACTTTTTTTTTCTTTTTTCTTTTATACTTCATTTTTACTGTAAGCACTGTCTTTTTGAAAACCACCCATAACATTCTGTGGGTTTTGTGTTACCCTCAATGAAGTAAATGGAGATTGTTAAGGGACAGTAACACAAGGGAATGAATATGTGGTAGGATGTGACAGACACAAGTTTGTATTTTAGTGGCTCTGTGCTGGTTTAGAAATGAAAGTTTGGCAGGATAATGGTAACAGGGAGAGACAGCAGATCAATTAGCGTGTTTTTTCCAGAAATTTAAGTACAAAGTTATGAATATAGATGTAACATGTTTAAATATGTTAGCATGGAGCAGAAGGAATAAAACAGAGAAATAAAAGATGTTCTCTAGGCAAAGATTTATAACTGCACAGGGAGCAAAGTGATGGTAATGGAAGAAGAAATTGGAAAAGGAAGAGGAAAAGGGCAAGAAGATAAACAGACTGATATTTTACTCAGATAGTAGAGGAAATTTACCTATTCATTTAAAACGAAGGAAGACAAATATCATTTTTAAAAATAGAAAATAAATAATCTTCATAAAATATGGTACATTCTAAGAGAGCAATCCTGTAGAAGGATTTAGATAAATGTAGAAACGTCATTTGTAAATTAAAATGGAGGCAGCACTTGGATGGGGTTTAAAAAGGACTATTGATGTTTTTGTGACTATTGGTAGCTGATGTGCTTTCCACTTTCTCGTCAGTGATACTGAGAGAAGTAGATGGAATAATTCAAAATTAATTAACAGATTTTTCAGTTCCAAGCCAAATGTTCATGTTTTTAGAAAGAGAGATACTGTAAAAACCTTTGGCTTCGTGTCAAACATTATTATGAAATATATATTGAATCACACACAATTTGGGAAGAACTTAATGCATTACTTAACTTCTTGTATATTTCTAGTAGCTGGTGCAAGTGTAATGGTCTACTGAGATTCAGAAAGTCTATTGTATGAGGAAGACTTGGCAACAGAAGATGAAAACACGAACCATTATCTATTAAAGATAAATCACTTTGGACAATATTGCTGGACAACTTTGGGTGCCTGATTTCAAATCTTTACTGATCAAGTTATCAACTACTGTTAAGAATCTAAAGTTCTAGAAGAAGAGGAGAAGAAAGAAAGAGAATAAAGTCTGGGGGCGGGAAGGAGGAGAAATTAAATAACAGCAGAAGAAAGAGAAGAAAAGTTTCAGGTCCTGAAATAAATAGTAACATGTTGGACAAAAAAGCTGGAGCTACTGAAAGTTGATTTATTGGAATGTCATATCAATATCATTTCAGGAGTGCATCTCTCAAATAAATTCACATACACATCTGAAAAAATATATTAATTAAAATAATAATACCAACATGATAAAAAGAAAACAATGAGCTAACATTCATATAGCATTTGCTATGTTTTCTTCTAGTTTAGAACTTGTAAAGTGCTCCAAACTGTTTACATTTCATACTTTTCCATAGCTGGTCGTGGCTTAACTTTCTGCCCCCGCACATCTTTGCGCGTGCTCTTTGCTCAACTGCCGTGGCCTTTGCCGTGCTGTATCATCATGGCAAACATCCTGCAAGGCCCAAAGTAGTTGCCACGACTCTAAAATCCTTCTTAAATCCTGAAGCCAAGATCATCTTTCCCTTCTGTGTGCTCCCACATAATATTTGTACTCATTTCTATGAAATAATTGCTCCTTTATGTACCTCTTTCTAGGTCCTTGAGAATAGGGCTTAAGCTCTATTAATCATGTATCCTCATGATGTGGAACTGTGCCTGTGATAAAGCAGGCTCTTAAAAATGTTATATTGAAAAAAATGAATAATAAGTGGAGTAACCATAGTACTTCAGAACCACTAACGATTTCCCTAGAGGGAACAAGTAAAATAAAAGAACTGTCTTTAATTTTTCAGTTTTTGAATATCCCACAATATAGACACCCCTTTTACAGCAAAACACTGATAGAATTGGAGGCAGATTGTTTAATGAAGATTAAAATCAGAAAAATAGCAAGACAGAGTACATATATAATAGAAGTTTTGGATGTGTAAACAAAAAATATGCAAATATCATTCTCCTTAAGAAAGAGACTCTAGTACATTTACTCAAGATAGCAAGATATGGATTAATTAAGAGGAATTTAAAATATGAGAAATATCACTATATTCATCATTGAAATAAATCTACCTTTAAACCATGTGAAACTTTTATGTGACTAAATATTTAAAGTAGCAAATGTTAAACTCTTCATCTGTATGCAAAATTATTACCTCCAAATTCTATGAAAGTACTTTGGGTACAATGAACATGTGAGTATGTGATTTGGATTATGTATTAAAATTTTCAGTTTGTGCAACAGGGAATACGTTTAGATGGAGAAGGGCCTATAAAAATTGATATAGAAATTGTAGCATAAAGAAAATTTAATAAGTATACAACATGCATCAATTTAGAGGAAAGTAACTTAAATAATTTATTTCTAGACACCATACTATATTTTAACTTACTTTTTAAAAATTTATATATATTAAATCTTATTCTCTTTGACCAATAGTCTCATGAGTTTAGACTCTTCAATATAGTGATGTAAACACCATCATAATCGGTATAAAGAACAATTCCAAAAATCCCCAAATTCTCTAGTGATGTTCCTTTGTAGTCAACACCTCACTCACACCAACCACTGGAAATCACAGATCTGCTTGTTTTTGTTTTGTTTTGTTTAAATTATGAAACACTTCATAAATTGGCATACTAACCTTAAGCAGTCAGTGTGCTAATCTCTGTATCATTCCAATTTCAGTACATGTCCTGTCAAAGTGAGCACGGATCTCCTTTTTCTACCAGTACTTTTTCCTTTTCCAAAATGTAATATAAGTGGAGTTATAAAATATGTAGCCTTTTGTGGTTGCCATCCTTCACTTTGCAGGAGACATTTGAGATTACATCCATGCTGTTGCATCCATTACTAGTTTGGTCTCCTTTGGTGCTGTGTACCACAGTTTGTCTACCGAGTCCCCAAGAACCATTTTATTTTAGTGAATTGATCAAATTCTACCACCAAAATCATGTTGTGATTCTAAAAAGTCATACCAAAATGATTTCCAGGTATTTCATCTCAGCTCCTAATATACAAGTATTTCTGGCTATTAAATCATACGATTTCCAGTTGCAACTCTGTTGTGTGTTTTCTTTCTTTATAAATATAGATCATCCAGTTTTATTAAAGGCTCAAGACATAATTATTGAAGATTTATTAGTGTTATACCTGTAGTATACTTTAATCCACATTATTTAAACTAGCTAGAACACTGAAGGACTTAAGTGCATTCAATTTAAGGAACACTAGTTAACAGAATTGGGACCAAACTGGGGAACATTTAAACATGGCAGGTAGCCAATATTATACTCAATGAAGTTGTCTCTTACATTAATCCATCTATCTCTCATATTAGATTAGACAGCACTAGACAATTAGCATTAGACAATCAGACAGCACTACTGTCTTCCTGGAAATTGAGCTTCTTTAGAGAAATGCATATGAATGGAAATCTAGACATCTTAAGCCCTGTTTGCCAAATTATATTATCCCCAATAGGTAATGTCTACAGATGTTTCTTTGTTACATTCATACTTTTATTTCTGTTTCCATTATAAATAAAAAGTATAAATAAATTATAAAATTCATTTCACTTATAATACTTCAAATAGAGTAAAATAAAATCAGTTAAACATCATGTGAGATTAACGTTTTTTAACATTCAACATCTGCAAGATAAGTGTGACATACATAATCATATATAATATAATCATATTAAAAAGTAAACATGTCAACTTTTATTGGAATTAAATACTGGATCAGTACAGATGCTTCCTAAGATTAACAGTAGTACATAAGAGAAAAGAAAACCAAGTAATACTACATGTGATATTAACAAAGAACAATTTAGTGCAAACCAAACACTTGCTAAAAGAAAATGAGAGCAAATTTATGTAATAAACTTCTCTGACTATATTATTCCAAGTTTAATTTTACTCCAAAAAAAGACACTGCAACTGGGAAGTGGCCCTGAAAATATTATCAGGTACGATAATTCATAAAATAAGAGCAATTGTTAATTCCATAGCAGAAAATGTTCACTCAAAATTTTAGGTGAACACAAAATTGAGAACATAGTAAGTATTTTTTTATTTCATTCCTTCCACATATGCACCAGGTTTTCTGTTAGAAAATTTATCTCATTGAGGAAAAAAACACATTATCAAAATATTAGGAGACTCTAATGAAGTTTTGAAGTGACAGTAATGGATAATTGATGCTTGGGAGTTAAGAGAGTGCAACAGAGGAGCAAAAACCATTCTGGAATGGGGAAAGAAAGGTAGAAAATATTCCCAAGAAACAGCGGATATGCAGAGCAATGAACAAAACTCAGCCAACAGAGAAAGAGAAAGAAAGTCATTTTAGAGAAAGGAAAAGGGACATGAATGTTATGGAGATGTAAGAAAAGCAGGGTTTAGGAATTTCAACTAATTCAATATGGCTGAAGGTCAATGTGTTTAAGAAAGAGTCAAGGGATGAAACTAGAAAAGTAGACAAAGTCTAGATCACATTAAGAGTTTGGAGTTTACCGTAAAAGCAATAAAGAGCCATTTGAGTGATTTAAATACATGAAGTAAACAATCTGGTTTACAAATTAGGCTAAAAACTTATTAGAAACTTTTAGAGGAAGCCAATCTGAAGACAGAACAAATCTGAGGCTATTGCAATAAATTCTGGTATTCAGGGTTTCACAGTGTGATCTGAGCAGAATAATTTGCCCATGAGATCTTCAGCCAGAAAGAGATTCTGTTAAATACTACATACTTTATGGAACACTTGGCAGTTCACAAAGTATTCTGAAAGCTTCTGCAACTTAAAAGTATATCTGTTTGTTTAGTGTGCTTTCCAATCTTTGGTTTCCTTTTTTCCATTTTCTTTTTTTAAAACAAGAAATTATTTTTCCATATAACATTTCATTAAGAATAAAATAATTAGTGATCTATAACACAAACTATGAGAACTTCTCATACCCTGAACAAATGTATGCCAGGGTGAAGAAAGAGAAAAAGAAAGGATATGAGAATTATTTCCAAGGAAGAATACAACATAAGTGGGTATGGATTAAATGTAAGAAATAAGAAAGGAGAAGATTTGGAAGAACCTCAAGTTTTCGGTTTAGAAATTTGAAGGTTTGTTGTTTATATATTTTAAGTAGGTAAATAAAATATAATCTTACAATGACCAAAGGAAAAAGTGATATGAGGAAAATTGATGAATACTATTTACATCTTCGGTGTAAACCATCTAAAAGGTACGTCCTGGAACAAAGGGAAGCGATAACATATAGGACTGATTTGTAGAATTGTCAGTGTTATTTAGAACCCAAATATAGAAAAGTTTGAAATGAAGTGTGGAGCCAGAGCTAGAATATGGAGCCATTAACAGTAATCGAGAAGTTGTAGCAGCTGCATTTTCACAGGTGGCAGCACGCCTGGCAACCTGGTGGTGGAAGTTTAAAAATGGAGAGGAAGTCTGGAGGGTATAAGAGAAAGAGAAGTTGTAAAAAAAAAAAAAAAAAAAAAAAAAAATATATATATATATATATATGGAAAAACATAAAGAAACATACAAAAAAAAACCCCACTTGATTTAATCATTACACAATGTAAACAAATAACAAAATATCATTCACGGTCCATAAATACATACAGTTATTATTTGCCAATTAAAAATAAAAACTTTGAATGAGAAAAGATAAAGAGAATTGAGCCCCCCACAGTCCCTCCCAGGAAGAAGAAAAAAAGAAGAGAATTGAGACAACAGTAGGAGGATCATTGGGAAAACACATAAACATCCTTTCTGACCCCTTCACGGCCTCCACATCCTGTGCCTACCTGTAAGCCCTGATATTTCCTCGGATCCTCTCCATCATCATATTACTGTATCCTTAAACACCCGCATTGTGTGTTCTCATCCACTCATTTGCCTTCAATAACTTTGTATATATTAATATTAGATTTTTTCCAGCCCTGATTCAACCCTGATTGCTCCCTGAGCCACAGAATTATATCTCTAAACGTCTGCTATTCATATCCCCTTTGATGTTGCTCATGCGCCATACAATAAAAATTTGTAAATTGAAACCATTTTTTAGAATGCAAGTCAGATTATTTCACTCCAATATTCAAAGCTATCTAATGGCTTCTCATGTCTCTTGTCTAGAAGCCAAAGACCTTAGTCAGTGGATAAGGGTCACGTGATCTCAAAAGTTAATGCCTTTTTGACCTCAACTTCCATTAGTTCTACTTCTCTCTTCTCTATACAACATTACTTCACTTCCAGCACACTGTCCCACCCCACCGTGGCCAGGAGCTCTGCTGTTTATTCTCTCTACAATGTTTTGTGCACCTTTATCACTGCATGGCTCATTGCTTTATACTAACAGTTTTTTGCTCATATGCCATTTTATCAAGTAGATTTTCCTTAACCATTCTTTTATTTTTATTTTTATTTCAGGATATTACGAGGGTACAAATATTTTGATTACATTTTATGTCTTTGCCTCACCCAAGCGAGGATTAGAGGCTCGCACTTCCCTTCTACAATGCTCACTCTGTCCATTAGTTGTGAGTTTACCCCCTCTCCCAACCCCCTAATCCCTGGAGAACATCTTAAAGTGACATTCCTCCCTTTCTACCCAGGAATTCACTACCCTCTTTATTATTTCTCTTAATAACCATTAGACACACAATATATCCTACTTTTTAAAATCAACTCAATGTATTGTGAGCTCTATGAGCGCAGTTTGTCTTTTGGTTCAAAGTTATATATAGCCTTAGCACCTACATCAATGTCTGATATGTAGACAGTACTGAAAAATATTAGTTGAGTCAATTAATAGTTAAATATAATTTATAAGTTAGAAAAATGTGAATATTTTAGTGCAATAAATATGTGATAGTTTAATTATTTAAAATGTTTACTGGAAAGAAAAAAATTCTAAAGGGTGCATTTTATCAAAAAAGAAATCAAATTTGGAATATAGAAGTGTGACGTAAGAAGTGTTGGTGAGTGAAAAAATCAGTGAACCTATTGGTGAACTTAAATAATCATTTACTTTAAAAAATGAGAGCTAGAGACCCGTTATGATTGTTATTAAAAACAGGGTCAAATTAAAGCAGTGAAGTTAGTTATGAGAGGAGAGTGGTTCAAATTCTTTTGTTATCTGACAAAATAATAAACACATCGATTAGCTTCATGTTGGTTAATTTATACAGGCATGTTAAAAATTAATGTTCTAAAAATATAAATGAAATATCTGACTTTCCAACCAGAAGAAAATAAAATAAAATTTTAAAAATGTAAGTAATTTGGCTGAATTAAGCCAAAATAAAAATAACGCAAGTAAAAAATGATGAGTTAAAAAATAACTTGAGTTTGAAAAAAGCAGTCCAGATATATCAGCAATCATAACTGATTTACTCTACATTATCGTGAATGTCCCAGCCAGTAGAGTAAGAACATAAAAAATGAGAAAAATATCTGAAGGAATAGAAACAAAGAGAAAAAATAATTATTATTTGTAGAAAATAAATTGAGTATACAGAAAATACAAAGAAATCCGTCAGCAACCATTTAAAAACATACTGAGTTCCATGAGGTTGATTGCATGAAAAACGTCAATAAAAACAAAAGCAATACCATTTCCAAATATCAGTAAAAACACAGTATATATAAGATAAGAGATATAATTGCAATTATCACAAAATATTATTTAAATGTTAATCTTACAATATAATTGCAAAATAATATTGGAGCAAATGGCAAAGGTCATGGATAAATGAATAATTATATTTAGGGATGAGGAGACTTGATACTTAAAACAGTTCTGTAACAAATTCAATGCCATTCCAATCAAGATTCTAAAAAATTTTCTTCTTTTTTTGTAGAACTAGACAAACTAGAAAAAGAAAAGTTTATAAATTTTTAAAATAGGAAAACAAGAGTTGAACATTGATATACAATATATAAGAAATAATTGTAAAGAAATATTAGACAGTATGGTGGAACATAATCTCTCTATATATATTTTTCTCTCTCACGCACACACTACATACATGCATATATTAATCTAAATCACTGTTATGATACTACGTAGGATAATATTTTTTTAAGTTGTAGAGTAGAAATAATTCCATATATGTGACAAAAATAACATTTACATTAAAATGATTGATATGTTTATCCACTTCAAAATTTAAGTTAAACATCACCATCAGGAGTTATGCATTAATATAAAATTAAAAAAAAAAAAAAAACTTTGAGATTACCTAGTGTTGCCTTTGGGAATGTCCAGAGTCAAGAGTGCTCTTATACCCCTGATTAGAGTGAAAATGTGTACAACTTTTGAAACCAATTTGCTAGCAGCTACTGAAGCTTAAAAACGATTATAATTTTTGAATCACCGATTAGGCATAAAGCTATATACCCCAGAGAAACACTTACACATGAGCACCCAAGAGGCAGAGACAAGATGACCTTGCCTTTTATTTCTGAACTAAAAAACTATATATATCCTCAATGACAGCAAGAAAAGATTATATGAATACATGTTATGTCTTTATGCTATTCAACACTATGTAGCAAGCAAAATTTTAAATACTAGATCTGTTAATTGCAATAGTAATGATCTAAAGCTTAATATTTTGAGAGTAAAATTATTGCAATCTTATAACTTTCATATAAAAATAAGACATGTCCAATTAACAATATAAATTGCTTATAGATATATAATTGTACCTAGTAATAGTACCATAAAATGAAATCTCAGGTTTTATATTCATCGCTTCTGTATGATATAGTGGGAGGGAAGGGTGACATCTAAGTTACATATAATATACTGTTTCATTTTAAAAATTTTGGAAGATGGATACACAAACATTTCTTAATATTTCCTATATTTTATGATTTAATATTTCCCAATAAAAACAAAAGAAAACGTATCAATAAACAAGAATTCAAAATACAAAGCAAAACATTTAAGCAACCATGAAGACCTCCACGATTTGTCCCAGACCAATTTTGTCAATTTTATTTTTATCATCATATAATCTTGCTTCCTTCATTCAAAGACCTCAACAATGTTTTGTTCAATTTGCCTTGTTCAACTATTTACCATTTGTCTCCCACACCACACTATTCAATTGGCCTGAAAATCTGATATATACATATTTAAGTATGTACATAAATATATAAAATGATTTTTAGAATTTTTATAATATGATTATCATACAAATATAAAAAATATGTTTAATTAATTAATCTAATATAGTAACTTCTTCAAAGAGTATTTGGAAATATATCAAGGAAAGCAATTAAAGATGTGTTAGAATGATTTTGCTAAGTTAGGTACAAAAACTGGCTATGTTTTTTAGGTAATAATCCTTTGGGATTATTGATTGCACAATTATTTGCGTGTCTATTGTACAGAAATTTACAACTTAGCATGTCGCTTCACTCAGCCTGGAATATTTAATCAGTAGTAAATAGTTCTCCTGGATAATCACTAGGTGGCCTTTACCCCCATACAATTGGCGGGAAATTATGCAGACCTTATTATTTATTTTCATTATATGCCAGGATTCTGACAATATATTCCTTAATTCCAATATACAAATACACATTTTTCTATCCATTAAGCACCATATATTGTGCTGTAGCTTCCTTCCTCACGAAGCAGAGATCATGTTTTGAACATATTAACCCTCAAATTATTATAACTTCTTTGTTCATATTTACAATGTTTTTCTTTCATTTCCTTATTTAAATTTTATTTTTCTCTCTTTCTCTTTAATGTAAATTTCCTGAAGGAAATGACAGAGACAAAATTATATTATCACCCCATTTCTCCAGGCATTATACAGTACACATATTTTTTATTCAGGGGATGAAATTACTTTGCAATCATTTTAAAAATATTTTCATAAGGATTAAACATGATATAAATCTGTTAAGGATAATAAAAAACTTTATCAATACAGCTTAACATTTTCAAAAGAGAATTGGGAAAAATAACTTCATATCAAATTTAATTTGTTTCAATGTCTTTAAAATACATATCATGCTATTTTGTTTTTGACATTTTATTCATCAGAAAACTTGAGATTTAAAATGTATTCTTCATATTTTCCTTTAATCAAATGCTGAAAAAAACTAAATTCTTTAAAATTTTGTAATATGACCATATTTTTGGGGTCTGCAAAACAAATCAGAAATTCCACTTGGAAGCATTGGGTACTTGTCCAAATGTGCAGCCTTATAAATCACTTACCAATTGAATATTGTCTATACTTAAATAAACTATCTTATTGCCAGCTGTCTCCAAATGCCTTTCTAAACGGCTTAAGGAGAGTTTTTTTTTTGGATACATGATAGAAAGGTAACTCTGATTACAAACTGGAATTCTGTCAGAAGTCTAGACTTTATTTACACTACTGCAAAATGGAAGAATTGTTCAGACTTAATGAAATTTGGTATTCTAAGGAAAGAAAGTGTTCAGTATAAAAGCTGTTTGGAAGAAAACAAACAATTGACTACAAATTCTTCAGCATCAAACTGCAACAGAATAATAGTATAACTTTTAGGCATTAAAAATAAATAAACTGCCAAACTAATACATATATAAATATATATAGTTAATATGTCTACATAGTGTTAAAAGATCTATAATCATGGTGGCAATCAAAACACAGTGATTAATTAATTTCAAATTTGAGAAAAGGGAATTTATCAGACTATTAGTATTTAATCCAAGAAACATTAGATAAAATATTGTGAAAGTGCCATTTTTAAGAAAATTGTGCTTGAAAAAAACATTTTTCCGCACTCAAACATTAATCAAGCACAAAATAAGCTGAGAAATCTATTGCTTTGACATCAGCACTGGCAAAGAATTAGTTCTCTATGTTAGTCTTTTTTTAAAAACAAATCTCCTGGAAATGCTCACAAAAACTGTTGATCTTTGGTGCTGTGAAATTCCCAGCCACACATTTTTTAATAGATTTCAGGTTGTCCAGGTATCCCAAATAAGTAGACTGGTTCAAACTCCTTTTTTATGATAATTTAGTATGTCTATTAGATAACACGTAAATAAATATAGTCAAATTTCAATAGTGATTATATGGGGGAGAAAAAATGGCAGAGTTAAGGTAGCCTCCCGGATCCCTGCTTCCAGAGAAAGAGGCGTAGATCTCGGTCTGCTACACATGATCAGATCGCTCTTCCGCAAAAACAGCGAGGTGAATCAGTGGAGATTCAGCGGGGGACACACAAATCAGGAAAAAGAATAAGGTGAACAGGAGATAGGAACGCAAAATATGGAAAGCGCAGGACAGACAATAGAGAGTGGAGCGTGAGACGGCGGCGCCAGCCTGGCCAGTAAGTGCGCCGGGATAAGACCCTCACAAGACAATCTAGCTTCCCCATTGACTTACAAGCCCACCGAGAGTCAGGGGCTTGTGTGAAGTGGACGTAGAATTGTGTCAGGAAACGTGAGGCTCAGCGGAGAGGGGACACGAGCTGGAAGCATCTTGAACTCCCCAGAGCTCCGTGTCAGGACTGCACCGGACAGGGGAGGAGCTGGTCTGAGCTACCTCTGGAGGCAGTTAGGAGTCAGGAAGCTGGTCTCTGGCACCCAGAGGGTCCTTAACGGGGAAAT
>CAUYRB010112407.1:0-14075 GCA_963574695.1 Propithecus perrieri
TAAGCCCATTATCCAAAGTGAGGCACCACAAGATTGGAAGAATGGGCTCCACTTGTACTCGCCATCAAATTGGTACTAACTGATCAACACTAGGGTGATCACATGGCAGAAATACTCTCCAGGGATTAGGGGGATGGGGGGGTAAACCCATAACTAAAGGACATGGGGAGCATTGTAGGGGGGAAGGGCATGCCTTTAACCCTCACTTGGGTGAGGCAGAGACATAAAGTGTAACCATAATGTTTGTACCCTCATAATACCCTGAAATAAAAAAATACATATATATTGAGCTAGAGAACATAGATAATTTTTGAGCTCATCGGTACATATTACTAATTTGTTTTCCAAAAAGGTTGTGCTAGTTTAACTTCCCTCTAGAAGAGTGTACTTTCTTTACCATAGCTATATTCTCCTTTTAAAAAAAATATTAGTCAATTTGATCAATAGCTTGATGAAAAACTACCTTCTGTTCACAACTACACTTCAGCAATAAGAATAAATCTCACAATGTTGCCTGAAAGAAACCAGACACGGAAAAGTACATACTCTACGTGACTCTACTCACACAAATCAAAAACTGACAAAGCTAACCTGTGTTACGCAAAGTCAGAAGAGTCGTTTTTTTGGAAGGTGATCACTGGAAGAGAGCACAAAAGGGACTTCTGGGAGATTGATAGCGTTCTTTTTTTTTTGGAGTCACTCTTTTTGCCTGGGCTAGAGTGAGTGCCGTGGCGTCAGCCTAGCTCACAGCAACCTCAAACTCCTGGGCTCAAGTGATCCTCCTGCCTCAGCCTCCTGAGTAGCTGGGACTACAGGCATGCGCCACCATCCCCAGCTAAGTTTTTCTATATATTTTTAGTTGTCTAGATAAAATTTCTTTCTACTTTTTTAAGTAGAGACGGGGTCTCGCTCTTGCTCAGGCTGGTCTCGAACTCCTGAGTTCAAACAATCCACCCGCCTCGGCCTCCCAGAGTGCTAGGATTACAGGTGTGAGCCACTGTGTCTGGCCGATAGCATTCTTTTTAAAAATCTGGGTGCTCATTACATGGGTGTACTCAATCTGTAGAAAGTCATTGACTATATACTTATGTACACATCTCTGTACACATGTTGTACTTTGATAAAAAGTTTAAAAAATACTCTGCCTACCCAACAGCTTCTATTTTCCTCTGCTAGTTATTCTGCCTCAAAACAGAAAGAAATAGCATCTCCGTGGCCAGATGAATTTCTACAGAAAAGGCATTTAGTTTTCCAGCGTGGATTGACCAGGACGCAGGCCACAGCTGCCTGGGCAGCCTTTTACACCTCCGCGTACTTGGAATGGTGGGACGCGCCAGGGTGAACGATGGCAGTGAAAGCCAAAGGCTCCGTCCTTCCCTACCTTCCTCGCATGCTGGCTCAGATGATTCACTCTAATTAAGTCAGTATTAATCGCTTCCCAATTAATACACAAAGGTGATACTTTAGATTGTCTATTTGTTCACCCAGACAGTTACATACCAGAAGTTATAAATGTACTTGCTAAATCCAGCCATTCTCCAAACATATACACGTGCCAGAGGGCAAACTATTTCACCAAACTAAACAAGCAACAGAGAGAGCAAAGCCGATCCCTTTAGCCGCCATAGCTGGTGCAGTGACATATTGCGTAACGTCGACTGCAAACTCGTTTACAACAGGGAAAAGAAACAAAATAATAAAAGGTGGTAGAGTTCCCATGAGTGACACACTTATATCTAGAGCAAACACCTTGACATTTTTTATCATTGAAAAGAAAATCCTTCCATTACTTTCTAGCAATGGAATCACAGAATAGCAGACAATAGAGACACGAAAAACCTCAGATTTGGTCCAAACTCTAACCGCAACTAGAAAGACCTTTTCTTTTACAGACTAATTTATGGATCATGAAACTGCTGCAAACAAAGAAGATGCTCAAATCACAAATTCTACCTCTCATCACCCAAATTCCCTAATACCATCAGCCTCAAAACGAGTTACCTTTCAGACATCTCTTTCCCTTCAATCCTTTTACCCTCTTCAAATCATTTGCCAGATGCTACCCACATTCGTGGCTTTCTCATCCTTTCTGAAAACCCTACCCTAATCCAGGCCCTCAGCTTCCCCACCCACCTCCACTGGGACCTGTCCCAGCTCCAGGATATCACACCCAATGTGATGCACAAACCTTCTAAAACATGCTCTCCGATCACTGATTAAAGACCTCCGTCTTTAAGATGGCCCCAGTGGTGTACGTTCCCCTTCTCCCAGCTGTTCAATCAAGCACTAATTAGGCACTGCTGTGAAGGGATTTTGCATTTGTAATTAAACTCCTAATGAATTGAGATTATCCAGGTGTTCCTGACCTACTTAAATGAGCCCTGAAAGGGGACAGGACTTATCCTTGGGAAGGATTTAAAGCACAACAGGGGTTCAATTTAAGGGAGATTCTCCACTTCTGGCTGTGAAGCTGGAGGGTACCAACTGGCAGGGAATGAGGGTGGCCTCTAGGAGCAGAAGGCAACCCTGCTGACAGCCAACAGGGGAATGGGGACATCAGTCCTACAACCACCAGAGAACTGAATCCTGCTGCAACCACGTCAGCTTGGAAGAGGACATAGAGCTCCAAATGAGAACGTGGCCCGACCTTGATCTTAGTGATAACCAGTTGTGTTGTGCTCACATTTCTGACCTATACAACCCTGAGCTAATGAATGGTGTTTTAAACATGAGTTGTACTGATGCATTACAGAGTAAGAGAGAACTAATGCAGTCTTCTGCATACTTGGCCTCTACGTTTACTCAGGGCTCAGGCCACACAGATTGCTGAAGCGGTCGGATGTCCTTGGCAACATATGTGGAAGGATTTCCTTCCCTGTCCTGTTGATGTTATGCATAATAAAAAACTATTCTTCTTATAAGGGAGAGAAAATGAGAGCTCCAGAGCAATGGGGCAGCAGCGTGGTAGAGTGAAGGGGTGTCTGGACTGGAACGAATTTTAACCCACCAGATGACCTCGGGCAGGTCCCCCTTGCTCTCTGGGTCTGAATTACCTTATCTATAAAATTCGTAGGTTGGTCCCCAAGGTCTCTTTCGAGAGACCCTTTCATGGTACTTTATGGATCAAAGCCAAAACCTACTCCTCCTCTAACCTCCTGCACCTAGAAATACAACTTATCTCCGTTCTTAAGGGCTTGAGCAATTGCCTATCATGTACCAGGTGAGGAAAGATTACCCAGGATGTACAGCTCTTCACCTTAGCTGACTGTGGGAGGAAGAGCAGCAGAGTGTTAGGCTGGAAGGGTCTTTGAACATCCAACCTTCTAACTACCACACTGATGAAGCTGGAGCCCAGACAGGGACCAAACTGTGCTGGCTCATCTCCAGCACGCGGTCCAGGGCTCTTGCTGTAATATCCCAGTGGGAAAAAATAAAAGAGAGATCAAAAGATTAACATGCACTTGCCTATAGTTGACCAGTTAGCTCTTAAAATACCATCGCGTACTCAAAGAAAAGTAGAATAATTTTACTAATGAGTCAAAACCTAAGGGAACTGCATTGCTTAATGATACCGTACTTTATCCTTATTGTATGAGTAAAATTTGCTTGGTGAGTCAAATAGACTCTGACCTGTGCTCCAATGATTTGTGACCTGATAGCGTCCCTTTCTCTCCTTCCCCATTGGTCTGTCAGCCTCTTCCATGTATCCACCCCAATTTGAACTCTGCTATCTCACTTTATTGCACTATTAGATTCATCCTTGGAGAATAGGTTCCTCTGAAACTTGCTGAAAGATATCATTTACAGTTTCTACACATTTAGTCTTTATGCATATTCTTTCTCTGAAGATTTCATAGCTGCTACATGTGAAATATCAAAGTTGGGAACAGAGAGGAACTTAGGTACGTTGCGTTGGTTAAACTGGAGAATGGAGTGAAGGCAGAATGTGCTTCATTACAGAACAAACATACCAAACGAATTCCTTTCGGTATTCTAGAAAGTACACGTGTATCTGTATAATTTATCATTACATCTATATACCATAAAATAACTAGCTTTCCTTGATGAACTTGCTGTAACAAAGCTGGCACAAACTGAATCTAAGAATTCTGCAAAGGAACCAAGTCAGCCTTGCACGTTCCCATGAAATCCACGTTAATTGTGCTCCTTCAAATGAAAAAAAAAAAAACACCTTAAAGAGATCCAGGCTTTGGCTGAAATGATTTCAAACCCAAAATATATCAGAATCTAGTAAATAGAAGCATATGTCTGATATTTTGCAGCAAAGACTTTCCAAGTTTAAAGTCCACTTATGATGTAGATAAGATTTGACTTTTCACTCTCAAGAAATGCTAATAATATGGTAGGAACATTTCGATTCTATCATAATTCGAGTCAATCATTTATTTTAATAAGATTTCATTTACAAAGTGATAAAACACATCTCAAGATATAACTGTGACTAAGATGTAACTCTGCAGAGACAAGTAGCTTGTTTCATACTTCGCTATGCCATAAACCCGCGGTCCCCAACCCCTGGGCCACGGACTGGTATGGGTCAGTGGTATGTTAGGGACAGAGCCCTGCCCCTGTCCATGGAAAATTTGTCTTCCATGAAATGGGGACACGGAGGGGTGAGGTGGGTGGGCACAGCATTTCATCTGTATTTATAGCCGCTCCCCATTACTCGCCTCACCGCCTGAACTCCGCCTCCCCCCACTTCCGAGTAAAAACTGTCTTCCATGAAACTGGTCCCTGGTGCCAAAAAGGTTGGGGACCGCTGCCATAAACCATCTAGTGGCAGGTGCTGACAAATATTCATTGCATGTGAACGTGAGACAGACTTATGTGTACTACGTAATATGCGTTTGAGTCATGAGTTACCTGGAAACTAAAAAAACTGGTCTCCAATGCCCGAGGTGCCAGAGGGACACTCACCGTCGTTTCTATCCACCATGACCGTGTGGCAAACTGCGAGCAAGAAGAAGAAGTGCTGTACTTCCCGCTCCTTCCCCGACTGGATTTGCTCAATAAGATAGTGGTCATAAAAGGCAAACTTCCCATCAGCAAACGTGTTCCAGCTAAAATCAACTTGCTGAAAGAAATGGAGGAGGAAAACAAAATATGATTTTTAAAAATTGTTTTGACTTAAACGATATGATGATTTATTCAAAGCCAAGTTCTTTAATTATACAAAAATCACCTTAGGGTTTTAGCACATTCTTAAGTGTCAAGAGGCTCGCACCTGTCTTAAAACAAAAAGGTGCCCTGTGGTGGGTTAAATCGCGTCCTCCCGAACGATACGTTGAAGTTCTAACCCCTGGTACTTATGAATGTAGCCTCACTTGGAAATAGGGTTTTTGCAGATGTCATCAAGGTAAAATGAGGTCACAGTGGACGAATGTGGGTCCCAATCCAACAACTGGTGTCCTCATAGGAGGGAAATGTGGACACAGACACACAGGGAGAACACCACGTGACAACAGAAGCAGAGACAACAGCGTGGCGTCTGGACATCTACGAGCTAAAGAGCACCCAGGATTGTGGGCAACCACTGCGAGACAGGAAGAGGCAAGGACGGAGGGATCCTTCCTCAGAGCCTTCCAAGGAAGCACTGCCCTGCCGACAACCGATTTCCCTCGCGTCTCAGACAATTCTTTAAGGACTTACGTCTATTTTGTTATGATTGTGTTGCGAAGCATCCCGATGGTCTCCTGAGAAGCAAACAGGACAAAACAAACTGAGTCTCCACCTGCGTCCAGAGGCCCCTCCCCACCTGGCCTTGCTAACACGGTGGTGGTGACCACAGGGCCCTCACAGCCTGTTTTTAGACAGTCCTCGAGTTAACAATGGTTTTTACATTTTTTCGAGAGTTATTAAAAAAGAATATTTGATAAGGACTACACACAACCTGCCAAGGCTAAAATATCTCCTATCTGGCTCTTTACAGAAAGTTTGCCGCCACCTTCTCTAGATGTTCAAATGCTAAGGCATGTCCCCCTGTCCTCCTGCCACCTCCTCAGGGGCCTGAAGCACATCCTTTGAAATGCTTTGCTGCCCGCCACTCAGAAGAGACTGCCGCCACACATGTGAGCCACTTCTTCAGCCCCTCGGTGTCCCACCTTTCTCACTGCTGCTCCTTATGTGAAAACATGCTCACAGTACACTTCAAGTGGAGGGTACTTATGTGTGTGTCTGTATCTTTGTAAAAATTACAGTCAAATACACATAAAAAAATTTATTTTTTTTAAGAGATAGGATCTTGCACGGTTGCCCAGGCTGGAGTGCAGTGGCCCTATCATGTTTCAAGATTTGTTAAAAAAGAACAATATTTGATAATATTCACTGCAGTCTTAAACTCCTGGGCTTAAGGAATCTTCCTGCCTCAGCCACCCGAGAAGCTTGGCCTATAGGCATGCACTACCACGCCCAGCTAATTTTTAAATATTTTGTACAGACAAGATCTTGCTGTGTTGCTCAGGCTGGTCTTGAACTCCTGGCCTCAAGTGATCCTCCTGCCTCAGCCTCCCAAAGTGCTGGGATTATAGATGTGAGCTACCTTGGCCTGGCCAAAATTTACCATTTTAACCATTTTTAAGCATACAGTTCAGTGGCAATAAGTACAGTCACACTGTTGCACAACTGTTTCACCTTGCAAAATTGAAATTCTGTACCCGTTAAACAATAACTCCCATTCCCCTATCCCCAGCCCTTGGTAACCACCATTCTACTCCATCTCTGTGAATTTGACTATTCTAAGTGTCCCACATAAGCAGAATCACACAATATTTGTCTATTTGTGACTGGCTTATTTCACTTAGCATGATGTCCTTAAAGTTGATCTGTGTTGTAGCATGTGTAAAAATTTCCTTCCTTCCTTCTACTGAATGACATTCTATTGTACACACGTACCACACTTGTTTATTCATTCATCCATCAATGAATGCTTGGGTTGCTTCCATCTTTTGGCTATTGTAAATAATGTTGCTATGAACATGGGTGTATCAAACACCTCTTTGAGTCCCTGTTTCAATGCCTTTGAGTGAGTATATACCCTGAAGTGGAATTAATGGATCCCAAGGTAATGCTATTCTTAATTTTTTGAGGAATGTGAGCTCATTTTTGATGCTGACCTCCCCCATGCATGTGTCCCCAGTGCCTTCCACAATGCTCCTCTGGCCTTCCGCCAAGGAGTGACCAGCAGCAGCAGGACTCCGTATGGGGAGGGCACCAGTAACTCCTCGCAGGCAGGCCCCAGCCCGGGCAGTGCTCTGCACACAGCAGGGAGCCCCCTCCTCCAGGAAATGCCTCACGGCTTCCACTCACCATAGATCTGCCCGTTGATGCAGCACTTTTTAAAGGTCATGATATTTTGTGTGAGTGTCCCCGTCTTATCAGAGAAGATGTAATGGATCTGCCCAAGCTGCTCATTCAGCGTAGTGGTTCTAGCCTTTGCGGGTGTGTCCTTCTCAGAATAGTACATCTGCAGGTCCCAGTTTATGAAGTGACTCTGTCCGAGACGAATCACTTCCACACTAGGAAGACAAAAGATTACTTTCTACAGAGAGCTCAGACACGAGTGGCAGGTGCTGGGTTTGATCATCACTTGTGCAGACAGGAGCATGTCTACTGCTATGGTCTGAATGTTGGTGTCCCCCACTCCCAATTCATATGTTGAAGCCTAATCCCCAATGCAACAACACTTGGGGGGTGGGGGGGCTTTAGAAGGTGATTAGCTCTAGAGGGCCCGCCCTCATGAATGGGATTAGTGGCCTTATCAAAGTGGCCCAAGGGAGTTTGTTTGCCTTTCTGCTTTGTGAGGACACAGCAAGAAGGTCCCATCTACAAAGTAGAGAGCCAGCCATCACCAGATACCAAATCGGCTTTGATCTCACACTTCCCAGCCCGGCTTTGATCTCACACTTCCCAGCCTGCAGAACTGTGAGCAGTAAATTTCTGCAAGTTACCCAAGGCTAAGTTCTTCTGTTATAGCAGCCCAAATAAACCAAGACATCTGCAATGAGACAAGCCATGCTATGGCCCATGCACTCAGCCTCTGCGTTCTTCTGACTAAACACACAATTCTCCAGCTTCAGGGTTGAGCTGATTCAAGACTAGTAGTTTCCCCCCAAAGGGCCACTCACTCCTGAGCACATCTGGCCACAGCACCCCCTGTTCCGAACACAGAGCCCAGAAGAATGGGTGACACAGTAACGCTGCAGACAGAGCCAGAGGATGCAGCAAGCCTGACTCTCTTTCTCTAGTTCCCTGCTGCACCCAGGGGCAACTGGAATGGCTGCATGTACCTCTGCCCCAGTGGGAGGGCCAGCGGGTGAGGGACCACTAGCTTACAGCCCCTACCATGCTCTTAAATAGGGCAAAAGGCTTTTGGCAAATATCCCTAAATCATGATCCCACACTGTGAAAAAGCATATTTAAAAAAAAATTCTTATTAGATTATGGATGTTCAAAATAAGATATTCATTTCAATTTTAAAACTATAAGGGATTAAATATATCCCAGTTATAAAGAAACTGTTTACACATCCAGCAACTGTTAAGTGGGCAAAGGATGCCTTTATAATAAATTAGACAGATGGAAAAATAACTCTCTCCCTCCCTCTCTCCTTTCAGTATTTCCTGCGTGCCTACTGTGTACCAGACACCATTTCAGGTTCAAGGGCTATGTCAGTAAACTAAACAGACAACGTCGGTGCTCTCAAGGAGATTCCATTCTACTGAAGACAGATGAATAAATAAATCAGTAAATTGACAGTATATTAGGGGGTGAAAGTTCTCTGCAGAGAACCAAAGCAGGGTAAGGGGAGATGGCAATCAACAGGCAGGGGTAGTGAGGTTAGAGTGGAGTGGCTTGGGACAGGTCAGGGGATAAGATGCTATCTGAGTAGAGGCCTGCAGGAAATGAAGGGGCAGCAAGTAGCTATCTCTGGAAGGATGTTCCAGGCAGAGATAAGAGTACATGCAAAGGCCCTGTAGCAGGAGGAATATCAAGGGGGCTAGAGTGATGGGAACCCAGGGAGGTGGGTGGAGGTGCAGGAAATATGGGCAGGGCATGAGCGCCAGATCACACTGGGCCTTGTGGGTGACAGCGTGGCCTCAGTGTGTCTATTCTGAATGAGATCAAAAGCCACTGTAGGGTTGAAGACAAAGCAGAGATACTATCTGGAAAGACTGATCCAACATCCTTTCAAAGGAACTTTATTTCCAAGAGAAAAAAAGAAATCAGGCCAAGGTGGGAAAGTCGCTTGAGGCCAGGAGTTCAAGACCAGCCCGGGCAACATAGTGAGATCATGTCTCTAAAAATAATTTTTTAAAATGAAAAAAAAAAAAAAAAAAAAGATTCTCTACTCCCACTGCTTCACTTGACCAGCCTTAAAGAATAAGAAAAATTAAAAAAAAAAAAAAAAGAAATTGTATTTGTCACATATCTTTTGTTTCTTAACCCAAAACTGTATAGTTTATTTTATAACATACGCTGATAGTCTTAGACAAAATAATCTGTGTAATGGTTCCCTTAACAAAAGTAACTCTCATCTCAGTTTTTTCCAAAGTAGCTGCAGAACAGATGGCTGCTCTAGGGCTTGCCTTCATGTTAAAAGAACAAACAGTAATAAAATTAAACATAAAACAAATGCACATATAATAAAAACAAATGCACATGTAAGGAAATAAAATAGATGCCTCTAATTACAGGTGTGTATGTGATCCCGTGTGCCTTTGGGCCATTCCTTATTGGAACTGAAACAGCCTCTGGCTGCTGGGTATATTTCAAGGCATGATGCCTCCCCTACCAAAGGTCTAGAATCCAACCGGCCAGTGACAGTAAACTTTGAGAGCAAAGAAAGAAAAAGTAAAAAAGGAAGAAATATCACCAAACGAGGCAATCACCACTAGTCAGGAATATGGCCCTGTCTCTGTTGCCGGGATGACCGAGATTGAGAAGAGAGACAGAGCATTCTGAGCGAGCGCTGAAGGACAGGGCCTTTCCCTCCAGCGCAGAGGTAGTGGCCAGAAGCACAGTGAGGTTTCCACAGCGGTGCGGCAGGTGGCAATAAGGAAGATGCAGATAAGAGGTTAGGAAGGATCCTGAGAAGGAAACTCAGCTTTTCCATGACATTCTAAGTCTTCGCCTCCTTTCAGGCTCTTTTTGAAGCCTGGGCTCTGGAACCCACCGAGAAGGAATCTTAGCAAGTGAATGGCGATAGAAGTAGCACTCGATCTTTGAACTTCTTTAGCCTTATCTCCTAGAGGATGAGACAGTAGGTGCCTGGCACAGAGTAGATACTGAAATGTTAATTTTCTTTTCCTCTACTACCCTCAATTCTAAAAGGAAAGTTATTTTCTAACTTATTCCTTATGACCTTTGAAACAATTATCACTGGAAATGAAGATACTACATGGGCAAAAGGTACTACATTCTTCCCTGAAAGCAAAAGGCCACAAAGAGGACCGTCTTACCTGACATACAGAGAGATGGGCACCATGGTGTTAAGGATGATGATGTAGCCCCAGAAGTTGAGGAAGCCACGGTATGAGGGCGTAGCATCCTGTCCATCGTAGAGGTACCAAGAGTAATTGCCAACTTGTGCTTCCCAGTAAGCGTGACCAATGGCAAGGCCAGCAGAAATCAGAATAAGAACAATGAAGATCTAGAAGACATAAAACATTTACATGTATTCCGGAGATGGACTTCCAACCCTGTACATTTCATAGGTGCTAATTAACCTTACCCAATGTTTTTTTTTTGTTTTGTTTTGGTTTTTTTAGAGACAGGGTCTTGCTCTGTTGCCCGGGCTAGAGTGCCGTGGCATCAGCCTAGCTCACAGCGATCTCAAACTCCTGGGCTTAAGTGATCCTCCTGCCTCAGCTTCCTGAGTAGCTGGGACTACAGGCATGTGCCACCATGCCCGGCTAATTTTTTCTATGTATATTTAGTTGTCCAGCTAATTTCTTTCTATTTTTGGTAGAGACGGGGTTCTTGCTCTTGCTCAGGCTGGTCTTGAACTCCTGATCTCGAGCTATCCGCCCGCCTCGGCCTCCGAGAGTGATAGGATTACAAGCGTGAACCACTGCGCCCGGCCACTTACCCAATCTTTTATACATCTATTATTTAGTAGTCTATAAAAATAATATACTTAAAAGCAGTGCCATAAGAATGCTTTGGAAGTCTACTTGATTGCTATGATTAATATATCCTATATCTCGCATAGAAGGTGAGGTTTTGTTCCCAAAATTATCATTCAAAAAAGAAGGTGGTATCTTATATTCAAATCCTTAAAGACATGCATATCACAAGGCATCTTCTCAATTACTTTTACTGTGAACAATAACATACTGTTTGGAGGAAATACCTTACCTTTCATGAAACAGCTTCAAACAATGCTGAATTAAGATGCTTACAGAAAACATTTGATGGAAATTTTTTTTTTTTTTTTTTTAAAGGCAAGGAAATTTCACCCATATCTTCTGGGTCATTGTTCTTGGGAGTATAATGTCACAAGTATTGCATGACATTGTAAACAAGATCACTTAAGAAGCAATACAATATGTATCATGTTGTGGAAATTATGAGTATGTATTTATGTAATGAATAAAAGTCAACTGTCCTTTTGGTATTTGGGGATTTACATGTGGGAATAAAATTTCCAGGGACAAATTTAAATTTCTAGACACAGATTCCAAAAGTGCTATATCTCAAACCAATTAGGCACACAGAGAGATGACGGATCTTTGTGAGTGCTCTCATCATAACCACGATAATGACACTGACGATCAGTGTGAAAAGTTCATATAAAATTTTCATGAAATGTGAGAACATAAGAAAAAGTTTCTTATTACTTTTATATGATTTAAAATATGCATATGTAATCAAAGAATAAGCATTATTGTATAAGTCTCTAAGAGTGTATGCATTCGAATTGAACTAAATGCTAGGAAAAAATATCACCCTGGGCAATTGAAGCACTGCTTAATATTTGGGGTCACAGTATGGGCAGAAAAGAGTTAACACAGCAGGCCTCAGACTGCTTCCTTAGAAGAGTCCTGCTTGCAAGGCTGGCCCTTGGCTGGTATCCAGGAACTTGGATTTGGGGGGGTTCCTCATTTCTTATTTCTTATTCTCGGATAAGAATAGTTCCTCGGGGCACGGTGGCGCATGCCTGTAGTCCCAGCTATGCACTGTGCCTAACTATGTAAACAGCGGGGTTTATGCTGACCACCCATGTTCTTTTGGGGAGTCTGGAATTTTGTTACATGCCAGACAGATGGTGCCTATGTGACCACCCAATTAAAAACCTGGACACTGAGTCTCTAATGAGCTTCCCTGGTACAGACAATATTTCACATGTGCTGTCATCAGTTGTTGCTTGGGGAATTAAATGCCTACTGTGTGTGTGGCTCCACTGGGAGAGGACTCTCGGAAGCTCGTGCCTGGTTTCCTCCAGTCTGGCCTCATGTGTCTTTTCCTGATCTTGCTCTGCATCCTTTGGCTGTAACAGACACAGCCATGGGTCTGACTATATGCTGAGTCCTGTGAGGCCTCGAACCTGGAGTGGTCTTGGGGACCCTTGGTATACCTTATTTTCAGCCTTGCCTTGTACTTGGATTTATACAGTGTATGTTGGGGAGGAAAAAAAAAAAAGGTTTGCTTTTAAGAGAACCACCTCTATGAGAAAGTAACGGCAATAAAAGCAACCCTACACTGGCTTCAGGAGCACAGCCCCACTGTTTATCTAGGACTCCCTGGGTTTCCGACTGGTCACTCCAGTGAGCAAAGCACTCGGGGAACTCTACAACTGAAATTGCCCTTCCTAAGGGGATCTTCCCGTTAGCAGGACGGCATTTCTGAGAAAAGGTGAGGGAATCCCTTCTTCCGGAATTTGAAGCTTGGCGTGACCGAGCATATTTCTATTCCATCTAAAGAGGCAAGATTTCTTTGCATTAAGAAAAATACACAACAAAATTAGAGCCAAAGACAGCAAACAGTCCAGCCTCTCACGTGAGATGGGGAATAAATACCGTGTAAACCATGTAGTTCGTCAAGTAATCAATTTTAGTTCTTTTAAATCTGGTTTTCCCACTATTCTTCATTATTTTAGTGTCGGCACCTAAAATGGAAAATTCAATGTGATCAACAACTGGGAAGATCAATTCAACAGCCTGTCAATAAAATTACTCTACCTTTGGTTTTGATGGAGAGAGGACAGAAAAGCAATTTCCCCTTTAAATCTTTAAAGCTCCTAGTAGAACAATTTCCCAAGAAACTCAAAAAATACCTGCAAAAATGACCAATCCATGACAGACATCAGTGTTCCTAATTACACAGCCACGCAAAAGAATTTTATCAGCATCCAAAGGAAAATTTCTCTTTCTCCAAAATAGTGTTCCTGTAAACTTATCTAATCGGTTATTGGGTTCTTCACATTCAATAAAGCCTTAAAAAAAAAAAAAAGGATAAGAGTCACATAATTAATCACATGTGAAAGATTTTCTGGTTTTAATCAATAGATCAATAGGAACTGAATTGAGCATCTAAATTTAAAACAAAGTAAGACAAGTTTGGTACAAACCATCGAATGTTGCCAATGTATCTTCTCTTTGGAGATATTGGTCTGTGATTTCAAGTGCCATTTTGAACTTTAAATTGGTTTCTCTAAAGGGAAAAAAGAATTAAATGAACAAATTTTGGAGTTCAAAAGAGAATATATAGTCACACAAAGTAATATTCGGCATACCTGGAAGTAAAGGTTAAATAATTAGCTTTTTCTATTTTCAAATACCCTGTTTACCTTGGAACTTCGGGTTTGGATGAGGTTATCCCCTGAATTACAGAAAATTCCTGACACCTTGGGAAATGTTGGTCCCCTTCACTGTTTGCTGTTGTGAAGGACAGAGGTACCCACGAGCTTCCGTCTCATTAACTTAACCCCTTACCACCCACACTGGGACTACCAAACTGCTGTTTTAAAATGTAGCTTCTAGGCCGGGCGCGGTGGCTCACGCCTGTAATCCTAGCTCTCTGGAAGGCCGAGGCGGGCGGATTGTTTGAGCTCAGGA
>CAUYRB010112412.1:0-28735 GCA_963574695.1 Propithecus perrieri
CTGCCTCCTTTTCTCACCCCCAGGACGGAGCCTCTTCTCCCTTGGGCTCAGTCCCTGGCCTGGACACCACTCTGGGGTCCTGTGGCTGAACACCCTGCTCACTCACAAGGGCCTTGACCTCAGCCTGGCCAAAGCGGAGACCCCCTCACCTCAGCCTGCTTTTCCTGCTGGTTCACCCTGCCCCCAAGACCTCTGGACTGCACTGGTGCAAGACGCCTCTCAGCGCCCCAGGGCCCCACGCACTCCAATCCAGCCTCCCTTTCTCCATAAGCCTCACGGCTACCCCTTCCCCACCCTCCGCCTTCTTCCCTCCATCGCATCTCATGCTGCTGCAGCCTCCCCATTGCGGCCAAGCTTCTGCAAATAGGCGTCTAAACGCCATTTGCCATTTCAACGGCACCACCTCGCCCCATCCACATCTACCGCGCCCCGCCGGGCACTCCTTCCTGACGCTCTCCAATTATTTCCCCAAGCGGACTAGACTCTCTTCGGCTTGCTCTGCACCCAGGCTCTGTGCTCTGTCCCACTCTCGGGCCATCCCCCAGCTTCCTTCAGACCTCTTGATCACTATCCCTGGTCCCCTGAAATAGAGTGTGTTGGCCACACCACAGGCATGCCGATGACACCACAAACCTGAGATGTGTTAGTCTTGATGAACTCCACTCTCTAAGAATCACCCCTTAGGCCCTGGTTAGGCTGACGGCTGACCCCAACCACGGTGGGCCCTGTCCCCTCCACGTCTAGGATCCCTGAGCCTTTGTCTCACATGGAGCCCTTGCCCAGTTCCACTGCCCTCAGCACCCCCACCCCTAGCAGGACCCCTCCCGCCTCCTTTCCAGGTCCTGGGCACCCCCACACCACCAGGCCCAGCCCCTCCTCCTCCTTCCTGGGCCCTCCCGGTCTGAGCTGAGGGGGTGGGCAGAGCCCCTGGGAAGCAGGATGTGGCTTCTTCCTGGGCTGGCCCCTCCATGCTCCTAGCCCTGGGTGGGAGCTGAGGCTACCTGCAAGGGAGGGGACAGGACCTGCTGAGCAGGGTTGGGCCCTTTCAGCCCTCAGGGCTGGGCTGGGCAGGGTCTGAGTCTCTGGGCCCTTGGTCATTTCACAGCAGCTGGGGTGCTTCAGGGTGGGCTCGCACTGCTCCTGGCAGGGGCCTGTGGCCTCTCCCTAGTGCTCCCCTCTGCTTGGCGCTTGGGCTGTGCCCCTTGATGCAGTCTCTCTCCACGCCTCTGCTCTGAACCAGCCACTGAACACCATGCATTGCCCTGGGAGGGGCTGCCCCGGCCAGGCCCACTGCTGCCTGCGGAGCCCAGAATTGCAAAGCAGACATCGCTGAGGGCCCACACCTCATGCCTCTCCCCCAGATGGTCTTCTTTGCCCATTCGGGAGGCTTTGAGGGCCCCTGTGTCCCCCAGGTGCCGGGCAGGGAGCTGACTCTACCCTAGGGGCACCTGGAGTGTGGGGGGTCTTTGGCGAGTCTTCCCATGATGCAGCCCCAGAGCTATTTCTGGCCCCTCTTACAGTGGGCAGATGGTCCCACTGCCATCCTAAAGGTTTGTGAGGATGGGGACAACTATGTCCCTCTGGAGCCCAAGGGCCTGGGCTGGGCTGGGCCAGGGAAGTTATCCCTCCCGCACCTCTGGGCCATCCCACCCTCGCCCCCCAAAACCTTCCAGAGGCTGGGGACAGAGAGATCCCACTGGTCCTGTCAGGGGTCAGAGAGGCAGCCGGCCCCTCAGGGTTCCGGGGAGGGACGAGGCCCCTGGAGACGGCTGCCTGAGCAGTCCTGGGGCCACTTTCCGACTGACCCAGACTGGGCCCCAGGCCGAGGCCTCAGTCACCCGGTTCTCTTCAGAGCCCCGTCCAGCTCCAGGGGCAGCTGTCAGCGTGGGGCCCTCCAGGATCATACCCGCCACATACCCCTTCCCCAGCGACTGTTTTCTGCCCTTCTCTGCCCACCAGCCCCAACCCCGAGTGCGGGCGAGGCCCCGGCCCCGGCTCTGGGTGTTGCTCCGAGGCTGCCTCTGCTGCCCATGGAGGGTGGCCCTCCTCACTTAAGCAGGTCACAGCTCCTGGGTTTTCTCCACCTCTAGAAACACAGCCACATTGCCGGTTACAAACTCCCCTGAAAGTGTCCCCGGCACCAGTTATGAAGCTGAGATATTCTCATGATAAAGAACCTTCTGTGCCCGACGGGTGGGGGGTTGGTGGTGCTAAGCATCTCTCAGAGGAGAACTCTGCAAACAAATAAAACCCTGTCCGTCTGTCAACAGAGGGAGGCTCAGGGAGGCTGTCCCTTCGGACTGTTTGAGGAAGACTCTGCTGAGGCTCAAGCCGCAGTGCAGCGGCTGTGTCCCGGCGGCGGGCACTGAGGGGGTGCCTCCCCCAGCACCAGAGTGTCCCTAGTGCCGGGGGAGGAAAGGGTTTACTGGTGACACTTCAGACTCATGGTGGCTGCTGGCTTAGCCACGCCCCCAACCGGCCCACTGGTGGCACTGGGGAGAATCCCACCAAAAAGGCCCCGGCGCAGCGTCCTGCACGAGGGAGGCTGTGTCCCCACGGCCTTGGACCAGTTTTATATTCAGACAATCCTGGAACAGGGTCTGAGGCAGCAGTCTGGGAGCAGAGCTGCTGAGGGACGCCAGAAAGGAAACGCTCCCTGGAAATGACCCGGCGAGCTCAGGCGGCGGCCCCTCTCGCTGCTGTCTTCCTGGCGGCGGTCAGTCAGGAAGAGGGTCTCGGCACAGCAGCCCCTCCACGGAGCCCTTCCCAGGGGCCCGACTGTCCAGGGGCCCCTGCCGGGGTCAGGGCGCAGTGGCTTCCTGGGTTTCCTTCTCTGCCTCATGGCCACGTGTGCTCAGAAGTTCCCTCAACTGTCCTCAGCGTCGGTTGGGGACGGAATTCTCCAGGCAGTGGCTGTTGGAAACCAGCACCTCAAGTCCCCTGGGCTCTGGATAGCCTTTCCCGGGACTCAGTCCCCACTGACCCCTGGAGACAGTGACTTGTTGCCTCCCAGAGGGACTCTCTTCAGGGAGGTACCCACTCCCACTCCGGCCGATGACCACTGCTTGCCCGCCTTGGGGGACCCTGGGCAGCCTGGTCTCAGGACTGGTCCGCTAAATCCCCTTAGGGCACTTCAAAATCTGTCCCCCGCAGCTGAGGACCAAACCCAACAGTGGGGACTCAGGGATCCCTTCAAAACGCTTCCCAAACACCCCCTGGTGGAGAAGAGACCTCTCTGGGACCCAGTCCCACACCCCACCACCGAGAGTGACGCCCTTTCCACCGCTGTCGGGTGGGAGATTTGGATGGTGGCCCCATTGCAAGCTCCTTGGGTTCCCCAGCTCACAGCCTCTCCTGGCATTTGGGTGACTTTCAGAGAGCCCCAAAAACAACCGCTCCCTGGGGGTGGATGGGTGGATGGGGCTGAGCTTTCCCCAGAGCTGAGTGTGACAACCCTGGCAGGCAGCTGCCATCTCTGGGGGGAACCCCCTCTCCCCCCTCACTGTCCCTGGGGGCAGCTCCTGTCTCCTCGGGCCCAGCCTGGTCTGAATTCTCCTCAGATCTCGGCTGTCCCCGCAGAGCCCAGAGTCCCCAGCAAGTTCGCCCAGGCTGAGAGGGGAGAGAGGGGGTCCTGCTGGTGTCCTGCCCCTGCCTGGAAGGCCCGACTCTCTGTCTTCTCCTCAGGCCCCCAGGGCCCCAGGCTCCCAGGACCTCACCGCGCCCTGCCTCAGGCTGCTCTCTCAGCACCCCTCAGGCCAAAGGTACTGTTTGCTGACTTGTCTTTTTCTTGCCTTTTTTAAAAAAACCTCACACCGCTAGGATGACGCCACGGCACTCTAGCCTGGGCAACACAGTGAGACTCTGTCTCAAAAACAAACAAACAAACAAAAAAACCTCACACCATTTTTGGCTTTAAATGAGCATTTTTTTTTTTCTGATAAGGGCAATCCATGGTCACTGCAGACACACTGGAAAATTTTGAAAAGGATTCAGAAAAAGAAAAAATTCACCTGGAATCACAACACCTGGAGATAACCCTTAATTTTAAATTAGAATCCTGACTTTCTTATTCCCTGGGAGCCTGAGCAAATCCCACGTAATTAAGTAGTCTGACCACTGCCCTTTCTGGCTCTGGTTCTGAACATGTGTGGCTACTTTAAACCCATAAAGAATCCTTAAGCAGTGCATTTTTTAGGCATTTCTAATTTCTTCCATAGGTTAAAATTCCTGGAAGTGGGGATTCCCAGCCAAATCCTATGTTCCTTGGGGTGGGTGGGTGCTGGCCTTTGACGGGGTCTGGCGCCGCCTTGGGAAGTCCTGTCCTGCCGGCTGCTCTCTTTATGATCTTCTGAACAGTCTTTGTCTTTTTGGTGTGTGCTATGTGTTTCTTGGTTAGCCTGGGTCAGAGGGCAGGGCAGGGGGCAAGCAGGTTAAAGGTGAGGGGTGAGGAGGTGTGTGAGTTCCGGGCAGGAGGATGGACAGACAGCTCTTGCAGAGGTTGGGAGGGGCTGAGGCACCTTCTTTCAAATAACAGAAAAGAAGGTCCTGTGGCCGCACGGGGAGGGGCGGGGAGGGGTGCTGAGGCTGGCCACGGGGAAAGGGGAGCCAGTGGAGAGGCTGTAGGGGCTTGGGGGACTGTGGGAACTGGGGGGCTCTTTCCCCGACAGCAGCGGGAGCTGGGAAGGTGCTAAGGGGCTGGGTGTCTGAGTCAGTCTGCATCTGGGCAGGTGGTAGCTGGGCTGGGGTCTTGCTGGGCTAGGATGAAGGGGAGGGGCACTGTCGGACTGGGGTGGGGAGGGGCTATGGGAAGACAAGGCAGAGTGGGCACTGGCGTGTGGTCCCAGAAGGGACGGGAGCTCTGGAGCGTCTGGGACAGGGGAAATCTGCTTGGTCAAACTGGAGATTGAGGACCAGGGTAGGCACTGGCCTCCTCAACCTGCCTGGTGGTTAATGCCACCGACACTGCGTGAGCTCCCCCTCAGCCCAGGGCCCTGGAAAGAGTGACCAGGTGGGCAGGCACGCGGGACCCCAAGAACATGTGTGACTCTGTGGCTGGCCACTGGGGGCCTCCATGTAGCTGCTGAGCTGAGAGTGGCAGCAGTAGAGTCACCTGGACGCTCGTTAGAAGTGCAGATTCTGGCCCCACCCCAGACCCACTGAACCAGAAGCTGCACTTTAACAAGGTCCCGGGTGAGCCCTAACGTCTGGAAGCCGGGTCTGAGCATGAGCAGGGTGGACGGTCCAGCGGGGGGCGGGGGGGCTCACGTCGAGGAAAGGAGGGTGCCGAGCAGGTCCTGTGGGACACAGAGGGAGAGGGCAGGTGCGGGGATGGCAGAGAGGCCCCAGGGTCAGGCACACCCGGGTGAGGTTGGGGTGTGGAGGAGCCGCTGCCCAGGTCACAGCTGCTGCACTACCCGCCAGCTCTCCGTGCCGGGGACGAGACGAGGACTGTGCAAATGCGCACCACTGTCCCTGCCACTCGGGCTGAGAGCAGTGAATGCAGGGCCCCCCGAGCCACGTGGGAGGCCGCGGGGACAGGCACAGGGCCCCAGTGCTGGGGCTTGAATGCCAGCCCCAGTGTGGCAGCCTGCTTCTTCCCTCCTTCCCAGGTCACACAGAGACCCCTCCTGGGCTGCAGTGCCTGACGGTGGCGAGAGGCCCTGGTAAGGTCTGGGGTGACAGGTGAGGGGCCCTGGCATGGGCGGGCAGGTGAGGGAGGGGCAGGTGTGAGTGATGCTGCCCTTCCGTCCCTGCCCAGGACCCATCTCCCCAGGAGGCACCGCTGTCCATGGCGGCCCCCATAGAAGGCTTCCACCTGCCTGTCTCGAGGTCTGACCAGCAGAGTTCTGTAGAGCAAGAGCTACAGTTTGGTGAGCAGGGCTGGCGGGGATGGGGCGGGCAGGGCCCCCAGGGCCTTGGGCCTTGGACAGCTTCACATGTGGATGCCGTGCAGGGTGGGGCATGGGGCTGCCAGGGCGCCACGGGCCCCGCTGGGGTCGCCTGCCCACATCTGCTCCATGCGGGAGGGGCAAGGTCTGTCCACACTCTGACCTTCTTTGTTCTGGGCTCTCTCTCTTGACAATGCTATGGGGGATGGGTAGGCAGAAAATTCTGGAAAGGCTTCTGTGATTCACCCCAGACCAGAGGCAAGGCTTGCTGCAGGGGCTTCTGCTCTCTGCCCCCCGACCCCATCCTCGCACCCCCAGCACCTGCCGCCCAGTGAGGGGCAGCTGAAAGGGGACAGTGGCCACCCCTTTGCCCAAGAAGAAAGCGGCTCCAGAGCTGCCCGGGGGAGCAGGAGCGAAGGCCTCAACGGCCTGGGGCCTCCATCCCCTGTGAGGAGACAGGGGTGCAGAGTCACCTGTCACTCAGAGGTTGAGCCAGAATGCCTTGGGGGCACGGGGAGACAGCATGAATCCTCTCAAGGGTGCTACAAACACAGACACTGTGCTGACTGGTGGCCCCAGTGCCTGGCAAGAGGGAAGAGGTGAGTGAGTTTTTACTGAAAGCATTTGTGAGTGACTCTAGCTGACGGTGGGTCCGAGCTGTCGGCCCCGCCCTTGCTGTAGGTGTCCCAGGGTTCCAAGAGGTGGCCCATGTCTCGGCTGTCAGAACACAGGGGCCCAGGCAGGCGTGGTGAGGCTGACACCACCCCAGGGCGGCCAGGGACTGGGCTGGGCCCAGGAGGATGAGTGACAACAGCCAGGTGACATGGACCCACCCTGAGCCTGACGGGAGACTTAACCCCATTTCTATTCCAACCTGACACTGCCTTTGCAGCTTTTAATATCTTTTCCGATTTAGAAGTACTGATTACCTTTGTAAAAGTGTTCAACGATGAGAAAATTCATACTTACTGATATCGTAAAGCTTCCAGGCTTCATTCTGTTTATAATTTATCCTGTTACCCAGCGCAGTTTGCGGCCATGCTTTTGTATTTACATTTCGACACCTGCTTGTTGCTAAATGATTTTCAAGGAGGAAGAGCAACCAGCCTTCAGGTGGCGTGAGGATGTCTTTCTTCGCGCTCATTCTCATCTTTGTCTCATTGACAAATGAAAAATCACATCTCCTCGCTGTTTAATAATTTGAATTTCTTTTATTATTGGTAAGATGGACCACCTTTTATTTAGTTATTGGCCAGTAGGATTTCTTCTTTGGGTTGCTGTCTCTCTCCCCTTCGCCTGTGCTTAACGTGTGGTGTGGATCCTTCCTTCCTGACTTCTGAGAGCCTTTCAGATTGAGCATTAACCCCTCGTTGAAGACATCACAATTGTTCTTTCAGCTTTTACTCTGTGGGGTAGATTGGGTGGCCCCAGGACGTTTGCATCTCTAACTGTGGAACGATTTTCCCTTTGGTTTCTCTTCTTGTTTTCATATTTAGAAAGCCTTTCTCTATGCTGAAATTATGGATAATGAAACCCATAATCTCCTCTGTATATTTACAGTTTTAATTTTGAAATTTAAATATCACGACTGCCGGCTATTTATTTTGGTGCAAGGACTAGGTAGAGATCCAGTCGGTCTTTGTTCCAAGGGATGGGAAGTGACTTTGGCGCTGCTGATCAACCAGGTTTTCCTGGTTGGTCTGAAGTTTCAGGGTCTGGGGCTGGGGCACGTCCCTGTTCCCCTGTCCCTCCTCCCCAGTCCCGTTGGCTGCATGTGATCTTGCTCTGCGCTGGCCCCCATGCCTGGGACACATGCCCTCCACGTTCTGTGCTTATGGCTTCCCGGCTCCTTTCACACCCTTTTCCCTCCAGATTCATTTAAAAGAAAGCAGTTCCCAGGCGTTCTGTCTGGGGCCTCCAGGGCCGCTCAGCCTCTCCTTCGAGACCCCAGCACCCACAGAGGCCCCAGGCTAGAGGGCAGGGCCTGCACTGCCTCTCTGCTTCTCTGTCCCACAGATGACACAGACCCAGACCTTAAGGGAGAGTCCCCAGGAGAGTCCCTGCCCTGGGAGAAAAAGCTGGCCGGCAGGGTGAGGGCCATGTTGGACTGGGAGAGGAACAATGTGTTGGAGGGCATCTGCCACCACCTGCAAGAGCAGGGCGAGGTAGGCCCCCGAGCCATGCTCCCTGCCCCTCTGTGGCCCCAACACATGGAGAGCTGCAGGGCCCTGGGGAGGAGGCCAAAGACCTGTCCAGGGCTCGCTGAGCAGCTGGAGGCCCGCCAGGCCCCGGTGCCCATGCCCCTCAGCCAGCTACTATCTCTGCCACTGTCACCTCTGGCTCCCGCAGGTCTCGGAGCCCCTGACTTTTTAGCTAGAAGGTGCAGAGAATGTGAGGGATCAGAGCAGAGGTTGCTGCTCCCCGGGAGCGGTGGAGCAGGGAGGAGCAGAGATGCCGAGGCCGGGTCCAGCCACCTCTGGGCAGACCTGCAGGATGGCAGGGCTGGGGGCGGGCAGAGCTGACACATTCCCAAGGCTCCTTGAACTCAGGCCTCCTGTGATTGTCCTCAGGATGGGCCTGGGTGTGGAGGTGGCCAGACTCCAGCGCCCCCTCCATGCTCCCTGTGCCCCAGCCCTCTGCAGGGGCTGTCCTGTGAGACCCGCTAAAGGCCTGAGCCACTGCTGGGGGTCAGGGAGTGTCCTGGGCTGGGTGGGGCTGTCCTGGCCCAGTCTTCACTTCCAGCTCCTGGGGCTGCTGTCAGCCCCCTCCACTCTGAGGGACAGGTTCTTTGGGGGCCAGGGGCCGACAGAAGGGGAGAGGTTACTGAGCAGGCCACAACAGCAGACTCGTGCTGGCTCCCAGGGGTGGGGAGGGAACAGGCTGTGCAAAGGTCCTGGGGCCAGCATGCAGCAGCACAAAAGCATGGGGATCCCTTCCAGGAGATGTCAGCAGGGCCAGGTCACTCAGGCTTGCCGGCCATCGTAAGAGTCCAACCTCTGTCCTAAGGGGAGGGCCTGCTGGGGTTTGCGGAGGAGGGGTGGTGATGATCACACTGAAGAATGAGACTCTGGCTGCTGGCATGGCATCAGCCCCAACCTTCTCCTCACAATTTTGAGGAATGGGTGCTTGTGTTCTCCACCTGCCCACGGGTGCCAGCAGGGCCCTCTCTGTCCTGTCCACTGTGGACCTGAGCTGGGCAGGGACGGGAGGCTGGTGCCCTAAGCACTGTGCTCTGCCCGCAGCTCTCCAAGAAGAAGCAGGACTCCAACGCCCAGGGCGTCGACATTGAGGAGCTTTTGAAGTCCATGAACCTGTATCCCGAGCAGACCTCCAAGGTTAGTCCCTGGCTGGGCTGTGCCCGTGACCCCTCAGGGCCCTCTCCTCCCTAAGGCCAGTGTATGTGGAAAGGCTGGATAGATTGAGGCCCGTCACCGCATGGCCTCACACCCATGTGCTGGGCATGGGTGCAGGGAGAAGGTGTAGGTGGCGTCCTTGCCCAACCTCTGTGGTTCCCACAGTGGAGGCTCTGCCTGGGCGCGCAAGGGGAGGGCTGGGAGCTCCAGGCGGCCAGGGGACTTTGAGCTCAGCGTGGCTCCAGCAGCAGCAGGGCATGTGACAACACTCAGGGTGCACTTGGGTGTGCTTGGGGGGACGAGGCCTGGGGGTCTGTGTTCTAGAGCAGCGCCCCAGGCCCTAGACTCAGGCGCCAGTCTGGACCCAGGGGCTGGGCACCGCCTGCAGGAGACGCTAAGCTTAGAGCCTCTCTCCTGCCGCGCACGGCCCTGCATGCACGGCTCAGAGGTGGGGCCCTGCCTGATGGCCGGCAGTGCCCCCATCCTGCCCTCGGCTTCTTGCCCTAGACCTTCCTCTTCCAATTGTACGGGCTGATCCTTGGCGAGTGCACCGACACCAGGCTGGTGAGGAAGCACCTGACCATCCTCCTGGAGTTGTCCCACCAGTCCTCCAGCCAGCGGGAGGTGGGCCGGCACCCTCAATCGCCTCTGGCCATAGAGTCCCAACCCCGTGCTGATTCCCGGCCCCTCCCACACATCATGACCTCCTGTGACTCATAGCACTCGAGTGCCTTGTCAGGCACTGACTGGCAGAGACCTTGGGATCTGCTGGGCTGCGTCCTGGTCCCACCCTGGCAGAGAGCCGCCCTGCTGGGAGGGCTAGGAGCATCCACACCATCTCCTGTGGACTGGCTCACATAGTCTCCCGGCTTGCAGGGCATAGCGATTGCTGTGGGCTGGACATCCGCCTCGCACCTGGAGGAGGTGTGGGAGGTGCTGGAGCACCTGGGCCGCACCAGGTTCCTGAGGTCAGCGCTCATGTCTCCAGACGGGCAGGTAGAGAGGCCCTGGGCCAACGCTGGAGAGGGCAGCGTAGCAGGGAGGGCCCCAGGCCCCGGCCCTTTATGTCCTGGGGAACTTACTTGTGTTTCTGAGCCTTGGTTTGCTCATTGGTGACATGGGGGTCCTCTGCCCACCCTGTTCCCCCACCCCAAGGGGCTATTCTGTGGGACTCAGGCTGAATAAAGGTGAACTTGCCACAGCCACAGATGTGAGTCCTGACTCCGGAACAGGGATGTGTGTTGTCCAGGCCTCAGTTTCCTCCCCTGCACACCTGACCCGGGAGGAGGCATTGACCTGGGACTCCCTTGTCCTGGCCAATCTCTGCCCAGGAGCCTCGCCGGGAGAGCAGACACACAAGAGACACCCAGAGGAGGGGGCCCTGCTGGGACCCAGAGGGTTCTGGAAGGGGCACTGGCTAGAGGGGCTTCCTGGAGGAGGGGCTGGCACCAGGCCTGGTACATGACCCCCCAGGGTGTGGGCACAGCTGGCTTCCATTCTGCACCTGTGTAGAGGACTCAAAGCTCTCTCCCGAGAGCCCGGCAGCCCCTGCAGGCCCACCCCCACCCCGTCCCGCCACAGCTGGACCATGAGCTGCACTGGAAATGGGTGAGCAGCACCTCCCTGCTGTGCTACGGGCAGATGGCCATGCACGCCAGGGAGCACATCCTGCCCTGGGTGGACAACATCGCCTCCAGGATGGTGTACTACTTCTCGTGCAGCCACTATGTGAGCTCCCAGCCTCGCCCCTCGGACGGAAGGAGGGACAGAAGGCCAGAGAAGGGGAGGGCAGGGGGTCTGCACCCTCGGGGAGCCACTCAGGTGACAGGCCCCTTGCCGAGGCCTCGTTCCTGTCCCCTCACCCGCCCAGCACTGAGCGTGGAGGCAGCACTTACAGCGGGTGCAGGCCTGGGGAGCCCACCAGGGCTGCCCCCACAGCGCCACCCGGCATTCCTGGGTCCAGCCGCCCTGGCTGCGGGGGCTGCCGGCAGCCGGGGGAGTGGGCATGCCCCTCACTCCTCCCTTTCAAAGGAAGGACTCAAGGGCCCCCGACAGCCCGCTGTCTCATGGGAACAAACTGAGGGCAGGCGTGCTCCTGAGGGCGTGGGGTTGCCTGGCCCTTGGGTGGTGTGTGGTGTGAGGGGTGTTTGTAGTGCAGTGTGTGTGTAGGAGGGTGTGTTGTGTGTATGTTGTGTGTGCATGTGTGCTCTGTGCATGTTGTATGTTTGTTGGGTGCTGTGTGTATATTGTGTGTTCTATGTGTGTTGTGCGTATGAGGGTATGTTATGTGTTATGTGTACATTGTGTGTTGTGTGTACGTTGTGTGTATATATGTTGTGTGTGTGTGTTGGCATGTGTGCCGCTTGCAACCTGGTCAGGGTGGATCTCAGGAGATCTCTGCTGACACTCGCTGACGTCACCCTCACACCCGTCTTGGCCCGGGCAGGACAAAGTCCTAAAAGTGAGCTTCCTCTCCTCGGCCATCATGCTCACCAAGGCTCTCGGGCGGGAGCACAGCATCCAGAGCTACAAGTTCACCCAGATCCCAGAGCTCGTCCAGTGTCTCCTGGTGGGTGACCCCAGCCTTGCTCAGCGGGCACGCATGGGGGGCAGGGGGCGGCCGCCGCCACTCGGCTCCTCCTCTGCTGCCCTCCCAGTGCATCCTGCAGAAGGAGCCCAACTTCCTGGCCACGTTCTCCCGGCAGAAGATCATACTGGTCATTGCAGGACTGAGGTAACACCCCTCGCGCTCCAGCAAGGAAGACAGTCCAGGCTGCAGAGAGCGGGGGGCCCTGGTCCTCACATGAGGTGATGAAAGAGGGTGGGGCCAGCGTCAGGGGCTAAAACAGGGCCACATCCTATCTGGGACGGTGAGATTTGCTTTGTTTCACGTCCACGGTGAGTTGTTAACATTGGCCTGGGCTGAGCCCTGATCCTGGTCGCATGCTGAGCCCTGGCCTTGTCACCCCTTGAGTCCTGGCCCTGGCCACAGACTCAGCCCTGACCTTTGTCACCGGCTGACTCCTGATCCTACTCATAGCCCTGACCCCGACCCCAAAAGAATCCCTAAGTTTTCTCACAAACAAATGTCAATAAACCCAAGAGAGCTGAGTGAGTCGGGGTGGCTCAGTGCAGACCCTGTCCCCGTGTGCCCCTCCCAAGTCCAATGAGTTCCATTTCCCCAGCAGGGCTCCCTTCACCCCCAGGCCGGAGTCAAGGGCCTGTTTGTGACCCAGACCCCTTCTACATGGTAAACTGTGCCAGCCAGGTCTTCCACGCCCAGGCCCACGGCTGTGCAAAGAAGGCCAGCCTCTTCTCTGTTTCTTCCAGCAAGCTGCGGCCCCATCTCAAACCCGTGGTCAAATCCAGGATCCTGGAGGTCTGCCTGAAGAGCCTGTACATGCTTCCACCCACGGAGAGGCTGAAGAGCACCTTGCCTCTGCAGGAGCCAGTCCCGGATGTCATGGTGACGCCCTGCCCCTGGGACCACCCTCCCTGTCTCTCTGGCGGGGGGGTTCTGAGTGCTGGGCCCATTGTCAAGCCCTCACCACACATGGTGGGTGAGGGAGTGTAGGAAAGAGCTCTGGCCACTGCCTTGGCCAGTCCCTGGCAGTGGACCACCCTCTGACCACTCCCGGGGCTGTGGGCAGCCAGGGAGCGGGTGCTCGGACCTCAACCCCCACCTGTGAGCCCCAGGACATCCAAGGGTGTCAGAGATGAGCCACACAGGGGCATCACTCCTCACCCCGCACCTCTGCGCGATCCCTCCCCTCACTTCTCTCCACTGAAAACACTATCCGGCTCTGTCACTGTAGACTAGCTTGCATTTTTTTGAATTTTGTGTAAGTGGAATCAAATGGTAAGTATTTATCTTCCTCTGGGTTCTTTTTGCTCACCTTAATGACTTTGAGATCTGTCCATGCTGTGGCTTGTGTCATTCCTTCCTGCTGTTGGGACTTCATTTCCTGGCTGCCCCCTCTCTGCCACCCGCTCACTGGATGACTGGCATTTGGGTTATTTCCAGTTTGGGGCTGCTGTGAACATTGGTGTACAGGTCTTTGTAGAGACATATGTTTTAATTTGGGGGGTAAATATCTAAGAGGGGCTTAGCTGGGTCATGTGGTAGGTGTACGCTTAACTTTTTAACAAATTGCCAGATTATTTCCAAAGAGGCTGTGCTTTGAGTGCGAGAGTCCGGACTGCTCCATGTCCCCACTGTCCCCTGCTGTTGTGGCCATTCTAAGACCTGTGTACAGGCATCTCATTGTGGTTTGAATTTTCACTTCCCTACCGACTAACGATGCTGTGCAGGGACTTATTTTCCATTCCTGTATCTTCCTTGGTGAGGTGTGTGTTCAAATCCCATGCCCGATTTTAAAATTGGGTTATTTTTTGATTATTATGTAGCTTTTTAGAGTTCCTTTTATATTGTAGATGTGAGCCCTTTATCAGATATATGATTTGAAAATATTTCCTCACAATTTGTAGCTTATCTCTTTATTCTCTTAACAGTGTCTCCTGAAGAGGAAAAGTTCTTAATTTCGAGGAAATCCAATTAATCTATTTTCTATTTTCTTAATTTTAATTTATTAAAATTAATCTATTTTCTATCTATTGATCTGTAATCCTGTATGGATTGTGTTTTTAGTATTATATCTAGGAAATCCTTGCTTTACCCAAGGTCACAGAGATTTTCTCCTCTGTTTTCTTCCAGAAGTTTTGTAGTTGTAGGTTTTATACCTAGGTCCGTGTCATAGTTAATTCAGGCTGCTATAACAAGGTACCACAGTCAGGGTGGCTCATAAACAGCCACCAGTTCTCCTAGTTCTAGAAAGTGACCTCCAGTTAATTTCTGCCAGGTCTGGAGGCTGGAAGTCTGAGATCAGGGTGCCAGCAGGGTCAGGTTTTGGTGAGGGTCCTTTTCCAGGTTGCAGATGCCAACTTCTCCTCACTTCCCTGCACACCAGGGAAAGGGCCAGAGAGCTCTCTGGGGCTCCTTTTGTACCGATCCCACCAGTGAGGACTCCATCCTCATGACCTAGTCACCTCTCAAAGGCTCCAACTCCTCGTACCATCACACTAAGGGTTAGGTCTCAGCATGTAAACTTTGGGCAGAAACAAACATTCAGTCCTTAATAGTTCATGGTCCATCTTGAATTGATTTTATATGGTGTATTGTGTGGATTGAAGCTCAGTGTCATGCATATGGATGCCCAGTTGTTACAGAATCACTTGTTGAAAAGATTGTCCTTTCTTTGTTCAAATACCTTTGCAACTTTGTCAAAAATCAATTGAACATATATCCAGGGTTCTATTTCTAATCTCTTTATTCTGCCCCATTGATCTATTGGCCTATCTTTATGCGAACATCTCGGTCTTGATTACAGTAGTGTCTCAATCCTCTTAATCCATTTTTGTTGCTGTAATGAAATACTGGAGACTGGGTAATTTATAAAGAAAAGAGGTTTATTTAGCTCATGTTTCTGGAGGCTGGGAAGCTCAAGATCAGGCAGCTGTATCTGGCAGGGCCTTGTGCTGAGCCATAATGTGGCAGAGGACATCACATGATGGGAGTGCTTGTGAGAGCAGCAAGTGGCCACGTGAAACAGAAGCAAAACATGAGGGGTGACCTGGCTTCCTAACAGCCTGCTCTAGCAGTAGCTAATCCAGTCCCACTTCTCAAAGGTGCCAGCACCTCTCACCACAGTCACACTGGGGACCAGGCCTCAACATGGGTTTTGGTAGGACAAGCCAGCTGCCCCGGCCTCCGTGCAAGTGGGGGAGAGGAAGGCAGGGCTGCCAGGCCTGCGAGGAGCCCCTGGTAACCCTTGGACCCGAGGGAAGTGACTCTCCACCCTCTCTTGACGACTCCTTTTCATGGCACTGGAATAAATGGCCGACACATGATCTCTAGCTTGTTTAGATGTTTCCTTTTGCTGTTAGATTTTTCCTACTTTTCTTGCCTCTCCACCTGGACTGGGAGAGTCTTGCATTCAGGAGCCAGGCGTGGCTGCCACTGTTCACCTCCCCACGGGTGGACTGCTCAGCAAGCTCTCAGTGAGCATCCACCACATGAGGGAGTGAATCTGTGGCCAGTGCACGGGCCTTAAAGATTGCCAGTGGTGTTCACTGTCCTCATTGCTTTATTGGCAGTCTCCTTTGAACTTGAGAGAGCCTTGGTCCTCAGGCCGGCCAAAGGGCAGATGTAGCACTATTATGCAGAAGAACAGCTGTGATTCGTCCCTTGCTCAGCATGTGAGGGGATGTCACAGTTACTCCTGTATTCTGCAAGTACTGATGCAGCACTCAGTGACAGTTCCTCATTTTTCTAGTCCTCCAGCAATCATGGAGCAGCTCCTAGGCTAAGTGCTGCACTGGACTCTTATCCACCAAGATGACAGGCCCGGGGTAGCAGGTGGCTTTGGACCCGGCGAGTTCTGAATATTTGAGGACGTCAGCCAAAAAATATTCCCAGGGAAAGTCAAAAGAGTGGAAAGGAGAAAGCAGACAGCCAGGCTCACCAGAGGAACCCTGGTGCTGATGGGCAGGCAGGACCCAGAGCAGCACGGGGCAGAGAGGAGAGGGACAGGAGAGGGGCTCTGTCTGAGTGGCCAAGGGCTCATGCTGCCAGGCTGTCTGCGGCTCAAGGCGTTGTCTGCCCACGGCTGCCTTCTGTGGCCTGCAGGCAGCTCTAACCACCCCCAACAATTATTAACTAAAAGTCCTGTGGGTGCTGTCTCTTCTCACCCGTGAGGGCTGTACCCAAGGTACACAAGGTGACCCGCCAAGGCCTTGTGGCATGGAGTGGTCCGGCCCTCGTCCAGGGCAGTTTCCTGGGCACCTTGTGCGAGACGGAGGAGGATATTGGCCGGGGAGGTCTGCAGAGCTGGGGCCAACGCGCCTTGCAACAGCGGTGGCCGCCTCCCTCTGCCAGATGCTGTACAGGAAGACCATGCACACCCTGAACGTGCTCCTCCAGAACTTCATCTCTGAGAATAAGAGCATGGACGAGATCTACTTCCTCCTGCAGGTGAGGGCCGGGGCTGCATGTGGGCTCCAGGAGCAGGGCTGCCAGTCCCCACCCTGAGCCCAGGGCCGGCTTCGGATTCCCCAGGGTGTGTTCGGGGTGTCTCTGGCATAAGGAAGTGCCCAGAGGCCCCGCTGGCAGGTTTACTGTGTCCCACTGACCACGTGCCAGAGGCTGTGGAGTCCAGGCCCCCCTGCCTCTCATCAGGGCCGAGTGGATATTTCAGAAGAGCCAGTACCCTGCCAAGGAGAGGAGTGACTCACTGACCTCACCTTGCGGTGCCACTGCGGGTGGGTAGGGACAGCCCCAGGGGTGGTCTGAGGGCTCTTGGGCAGCTTGGAGCCCCACTCAGCTCTAGGTGTGGTGCTGGGACATGGGGACCGTGACACACAGTCTAGGGGAAAGGACTGACAGACACAGCCAAGACTCCAGGCACAAACGTGCTCTAACAGAGTGTGAGTTTGGGGCAAGACATCCAGGAACACTTCCTGGAGAAGGGGACAGCGGGCTGTGCCCTAGGAAGATGTGAGAGAAAGGATGTGTACCTGGCCCAAGAGGCCAGAGAGGGGCAGCCCGTTCCGGAAACAGCTGAGGGTGAAAGACACACCCTCTGTGTCCTGATGGAGATCCAGGGGTTGGGCCTCGGATGGACGGTCATGTTGCCTAGAAGACCTCCTGGCCCCTTCCCATCTAGCATCTAGAACCCCATTGCCCCACCACCTGACCCCCACAGGCTGACACCTGGGGGCCCTACTATGTGCCAGGCACCTTGCTGAACTCACTTAGTTTTAGGAAGTTTTTTTTTAAAAATAGATTCCTTAGGCTTTTCTATGTCATCTGCATGACAATCATGTCATCTGCAAAAAGAGATCATCATTTTCTTTTTTTCCAATCTGTGTGCTGTTTATTTACTCCTGTGGCCCTATTTCACTGGGTAGAACTCCCAGTACCGTGCCAGTGAGAGTGGAGAGGGCAGCCAGGCTCACCTTGTCCCCGCTCTAGGAGGATGGCTTCCAGCCCTTCGCCACTGAGTAGGATGCTAACTGCAGTGTTTGGTAAACACTCTTTTGTGAAGTTGAAGCAATCACTGTCTCTCCTTAACTTGCTGAGTTTTAATCATGGATGGCTGATGGATTTTGTCAAATGCTTTTTCTGTGTCAATTGATATGATCATGTGATCTTCTCTAGCTTGTAGGTCTGCTGGGTTGCATTGGCTGGTGTTCAACTGTTGAACCAGTCTTTAGTCTCGCATACCTGGACTCAATCCCACCTGCTTGGTGTGTATAGTACTTTGTAAACATGGTTAGATTTGTTTGCTAATGTGTTGTTGGGGAACTTTGCATCTAAGTTCATGAGATTTTTGGGTCTACAGTTTTTACTGTTGTTTGTTTCAGCCCTTCCTGTTGGTACTGTCTTTCTGGTTTTGGTGTCAAGGTATACTGGCCTCATAAAATCAACTGGGAAATGTTCCCTCCTCTTCTATTTCCTGAAAGAAATTGTAAAGTTGGTGTTAATCCTTTAAATGTTGGGTGGAATTCTCCAGGGAAACCATCTGGAGATTTATTTTCTAGAAACTTTAAATTTATGCATTCAATTTCTTCAGTGGTTACAGGGATATTCAGATGGTCTATTTCATCTTGGTTGACATTTTCCTCATTTGTAGTTTCCAAGGAATTGGTCCATTTCTTCTAAGTTGTTGAATTTATGAGCAGAAAGTTATTCATGATATTCCCTTTTTATCTTTTTAGTGGTTGTAGTGACATCCCTTATTTTATACTTGATATTGATGATTTGTGTCTTCCCGCTTTTAATTGTTGTTGATCTTTCTAGATATTTATCAATTTTAGTGATTTTTCTGAAGAACTAGTATTTTGTTTTATTGCTTTTCTTTGTTGTCTTTCCAGTTTCAGTTTCATTGATTTTTTAAATTTTATCTTTATTTACTTCTTTCTGCTTGCTTTGGGTTTATTTTGCTCTTCTTTATCTACTTTATAGAGATTATTGATTATAGGCTATTGATCTGAGATCTTTCCTCATGTCTAACATAAACACCTTTTGCTATAAATTTCCCTCTCAGCACAGCTATAGCTGCATTATTTCTATTAGTGTTGTATATTTTTAAATTTTTCTTTGAGGCTTTCTCTTTGATCCATGGGTTATTTAGACATGTGTTTGGAGATTTTCCCATTGTCATTCTATTATTGATTTCTAGTTTGATTATATTACAGTCAGAGGACACACTCCATATAATTTCAAATTTTAAAAATTTGTGGAAGATTGTTTTGTGGCTCGGGATATGGTCTATCTTAGTGAATGATCCATGCGTACTTGAAAAAACAAATGTATTCTGCTGTTGGATGGAGTGTTCTATGTGTGCCAGACCCTGATGGTTGGCTGTGTTCGACTCGCCCATATCCTTGCCAGTTTCTGTCTAGCTGTTCTACTGTTTGCTGGTTTGCTGAGACAGAATGAAGGCACCAACTATAATGTTGGACTTGTTTATTTCCCTTTCAGCTCTGTCAGTTTTTGTTTTGTGTATGTGGAGGCTACATTGTTTGGTGCATATACACTTAGGATATAATGTCTTCCTAGTGGATTTGTCCTTTTATCATCATGTAATCACATGATATAGCTTTAAATTTGAATTATTTAATTTCACATAAATGTTTCCCTGAATTCTGTGAGTTGCTCTAGCAAATTAATCAAACCCAAGGAAGGGTTGTGAGAACTTCGATTTATAGTCAGTTGGTCAGAAGCTAAGGCCACAACCCAGGGCTTGCGACTGGCGTCTGAAGTCGGGGCAGTCTTGTGGGACTGAGCCCTCAACCTGTGGGGTCTGGTGCTACCTCCAGGTAGACAGTGTCAGACTGAATTGGATTAGAGGACACGTAGGTGGTGTCTGCCGCAGAACTGCTTGCTTGGTGTGTGGAGAAAACACTCCCATGTCTAGTGTGAGAGCATTGTGGTTGCTGTGTGAGAGTAGGAGAATATGCTCTGGTTTTTCCCTGTATCCCAGATGGCCCCTGGTCCAGGCAGTGAAGTGGACCCTTTAGCTGAAGGAGCCAGGCCGACACGCTGGCCAGGATGGCCAACAGCCTGGCTGACCACAGCACCTGCTCAGGGCCATACCTGAGCTGGGTGTTGCGGGTGGGCCCAAGGGGCTTGGCTGTTCCCTCAGGCTCTGCTCTCTTCATCCCAGCACACAGAACACTGGTTGAGCTCAGAAAAGAGCCACGAACGCAAGCGGGTGGTGGAGTCTATCTTCCTGCTCCTGCAGTTCGTGGTGGAGTCCCTGAAGTTCACTGTGAGTCCCCAGCACCCTGAGACCCTCAGGGAGGGAGGGTGGCCAGGCAGGCCTGGCTCTCCAGGAGCACGTGGGGTGGAGGGAGGACAAGTAAGCACCCAATGACAATGACGCTTCACCACTGAGCTGCACTCACTGATGCTTGCCGTCAGCATTCGCTGAGCACTGTGTTGTGGGGACTAGACAAAGGCCCCATCCCCAAGGAAGCCCCCGGTCCTTGGACTGAGGCTGCAATTCAAATAGGGCAGGCTCAGGCAATTGTGATGGGAAGACTGCATGGGAACAAAGACATGAAGGAGGAAGGGGCAGCCGGTGGCTCCCTGGGGGAAAGCTCTCAGGCCAAAGGGACAGCAGAGCCAAGGACAAGGATGCTGCGTGGTGCCAAGGCCCCAGAACAGCCACCTTGGAACAGGAGGGCCAAGTCAGAGGATGGGTAAATAGAGCAACAGAAAAGAACAGGGGCTCAAGAAATAGCCCCCACCCAACAGTCCACCCATGTTCAACAAAGGCACCGAAGCTGTTGAACAGGGAAAGGTTGAATGTTGAAAGGGTTTTCAACTAAAATGCTGGAACAAGTAGAGTTCCAAAATTAAAACCATGGTGTTTCCAGAAGAAAACATACATTATCTTTAGAAACTTGAGATGAGCAGAGACTTCCTAGGCAGAATGTAGAAGGCAGTAACACAAATGAAATATTGATCAGACGGACTTTGTCAACTAGAAACTTTTGTGCATCCAAAGACATTATTAAGGGAATCAAGAGTCAAGACACAGCTTGGGAGGAGATACTTGTAATGCACGGATCTGACGAAAGGCTTGTATCCACAAAACATCATGGACTCCTACAACTCAATGAACAGACAATCCAGGTTTTAAAACAGGAAAAAGACTTAAGCATTTTGCAAAGCACATGGCAACGAACATAGTCAATGCAACTTGTCATAAAGGAAATGCAAATTAACCACAATGAGATACACCACCCATCCGCTGGAAGGGCAAAGATGGACAATACCAAGTGTGTGGTGTGTGATGTGTGTGTGTGTGTGTGTGTGTGTGTGCACGCGCGCATCTCTGCTGTGTCCCCAAGAAGACCTAGAATCACCAACATGATGCCTGTGAGTGTGCCTAGTGCTCGTGGTTGCTAACTCAATTCTCCACTCAGGAGAACTTGTGCTCGGAGACAAGCCACCTTCCACGGGTGGGCCAGGGAGTCACCAGCCACATGCAGAGCACCATTATTCCAGAAAGTAAGGAAGTGCTCAAAGAACGGTGAAGATATTTGGAAAGCCCCAGCTTGAAGGGCTGCTGCTGTCCGAATCTAAGACGATTACAGCAACAAAAGAAATAACGACTGTTACAGATTACAACCAAGTGAATGAAATAAAATTCCATCAGTCGGTACTGATGGAATAAATAAATACACAAATAAACAAAGGAGGCGGGAAATGCTAGCTAAGTACATGGGAGCAATGATGGGCCTGGCAGGTCGTTGGAGATGCCAAAGCCCCCCTGTGGGTGGAAGTTGGAGGATAAATGGAGTATTTAATAGTCTCTGAGGATCTCCGCACACATTACTAATTAATTACAAAGGGCAAAATAGAGGAGAAACGTGGAAGGCGCCATCCTGACCAAGTGATCAAAGTAACACCACTGTTGGGCCATCGTGTGCCCCTGACATGATGTGCTGAGGACACATTCCCACCTGGGGTCTTCCTGCCAGGAAAGTAGAACCTAACTGTGAGGAAGCATCCGACAGACCTAAACCACTTCTCTGTACTTCCCAAAGCGTCATGGTCCAGAAAGACAAAAAACAGCTGAAGATATATTTCAGATTAAAGGAGATTCAAGAGATATGTCAACCAAATGCAACGTATCAGCCCGAATCAGGAAAAAAAACTCTGTGTGTGTGCGTGTGTGTGTTGCACAGTGTGAGGTGTGTGTGTGAGAGACAGTATTGGGACAATTGATGAAATTTAAATACCAACCGTGGATTAGATAATAGTATTGTATTAATGTTAATTTTTTTTTGATTTTGATCATTGCATTGTGGTTATGTGAATACATGTTCTTGTTCTCAGGACATTCACCCTGCAGTACATAGGGGTGAAATGCCCAGTGTCTCCCATCAGAGGGAGACAGAGAGACAGACAGATTAAAAAGCAAATGAGGCGAAGTGTAAATAATTGCAAATGCTGGATAAAGAATATATGAGAATATGAGCATTGTCTGATCTGTTCTTGCAACATTTCTGTAAGTTTGAAATGATAACAAAATAAAAAGTTATCAAAAAGTAAAAGGGTCAGGGTAGTCCTCGCAGAGCAGGCTGTATCTGAGCAAGAAGGGCAGCAGCTTAGAGAACTAGCCTGGGCTCCTGGCAAGGGTGGCAGCCAGACGCAGGGCTGGCCGCGTGGGTCCTCGCGGGCCCTCACGGGAGTTGGCCTCGTGAGACCGAGTGCATGGGGAGCCGCCGCGACAACTGAGGAGGCGCTGCGGCTTCTGCAGCAAAAACAGACTGAGGGTGTGAGAGGAGGCCGCTGGGCAGGCCGGCGGAGAGCCCGTGCTGGCCTCCAGGTTGGCACAGACTGGCGGGTAGGTGCCCGCTGCCAACTGAGACGGGTGACAGCTGCCCTTTGAGCATCTTTTTCGAAGTAGGGTGTGGACGTGTGAGCCGAGATGCTGGGTGGCAGGTGGACGGACAGTCTGGGATGAGTGGAGACCTCTGGCTGGAGACGTATATTTGCCAGTGAAGCAAGTTTACCTGTTTAAAAGGCATCCTATATAGATTCATTGCAGGAATGGACTCACAAATGAAATTAAAGGCCTGAAAACACCAATAACTGGACGAGGTGTCCCAGGGGCTTTAGTTTCATTCCCCAGAGCTGGGGGAGCAGGGCTAGCACTCACGTGAGCAGCAACATGGCACGAACTTCCTCGTGCAGACAAATTCCAGGTGGACACAGCCCACCAGGAAGTAAGCTCTTCCCCCCAGAACAGGCTCTCCTCTGTCTCTGCTGCTCTGTGCAGTGGATTCAAACGCATCCCGGCCCCACGGTATTTAATTTCAGCCAGTGTTGGCCCAGCTGGAGGGCTGCCTGCTGCACGGGTCCAACCCTCACTTTGGCACGGAAGTAGTTCCCGCCTAAGTTGAGCTCCAACTGCATGCAGTCCCTGGGCCCTGGGGCTGCACGTTCAGAGGAAACGCTGTAGAAGCCTCCCCCCAACCCCAAAAAACCTTTCGTTGTGAAGATTGCAAGAGCATATATTCCAACTTTTTTGCACTACTTTATGGAAGTAAGATAAATGAAAAAAATTAAGTGGACAGCTCGGTGACTTTACAAACGCAAATGTATTAAGATTTACAACATTCCAGCATCTCACAGTTTCCTTGTATCTCTCTTCGGTTACTAGGCTCCAGCTCCGCACCCTCAATAACTAACAGTCTTGCCTCCCATTGTAAGAAACTATAAAATGGGTCAGAAAAGACAAAATAACTGGTTTCAGATGGTGCCAATAGAAAGCACAGGACCAGGTGGGGAGGGCCCCACAATCATGCCAGCTTCCTGCCTAAAGGTATTTTCTGGTCTGAAGCCCTGGGAGCTGCAATGCTGCTGAGCTGAGGAGGCAGAGATGGAAGTTCAGGGCTGTGGCAGGGCCGGAACTGGAGGGCGAGTCCCCAGGAGGTGGCAGCGGTGCAAGAAAGGAGCGGCCACCCTGAGCCATCTCCTTGAACAGCCCACAAAAGCCACACCTTAGGGGTAGGATTATCCCAGTTCCAGAGTTGAGACTAGTCTCAATTTGCCCTAACAAAAAACTTAAGCCCAAGCCTCAAAAGGATTAATTAACTGCCTGCCAGAATAAAAGTCAGGACACTCACAATGTCCCACAGACAAGAAATAATTACTGAACATGGCGAAGAAGCAGGAAAATTCAGTCATAATTAGGATAAAAACTAGTCCATAAAAGTAGACCTAGAAACTGCACAAATGATGGGAACTCAAAACTTTGACAGCTACTATAAATATGTTCAAGAATTTAAAGGAAAGCAGGAACGTAATAAAAGGATCAATAAGAAATAACAATAGATAAATGGTAATCATAAAAAAGAACCAAATGCAAATTCTAGAACGATAAACAAAACCCAGTATCTGAAATGAAAAAGCCACCAGATCAGCTTACCAGATCAGACACTGCAGAAGAAAATTGTCAGTGAACTTGGAGATAGAACAGTAGAACGCACTGAAACTGAAGGAAACAGAGGAAAAGGAAAAACTAGAGGAAAAGTAACCAAAGCCGCAGTGACTTGTGGAACAATATCAAGTATAACCAGAGTCCCAGGAGGAGAGGTGAGAGGATTAGGACAAAAAGAAATATCTGAAGATATGATGGCTGAAATTCTTCAAATTTGATGCAAAATGTAAACCCATAGATCCAAGAGTATCAATGAGCCCCAAGTAAGATAAGCACAAAACCCTACTGAGGCACATCACAACCAAATTGCTGAAAACCAATGATAAATTTTAAAAAACCTAAAGCAGCCAGGAGAAATGCCCGCATGCACACACTTGTGCACACGCGTGTACATGAAGGGAGAGGACTGTAGGCGCAGCACAGGCAATGGAAGCGCCCCTTTTACAGATGAGGAATCGGAGGTCGGGGCAGAAGGGCTCTCCTAGATGCCGAGCCGCGGCACGTGCCACGAGACACCGGGTGCTGCAACGAGCTGAAAGGGTCTGGAAGTTGCAGGGCCTGAGACAGCACAAGTGGCACCAAGATGCCAGCTTGGCTGTGCTCACTGCCCCCTGCTCCCTAGGAGGAGGCCACACCCTCCATGCTGGGCCACCAGATAGGCCTGCTGCTGCTGCTGTGCAGGGACAAAGACGAGGACACCCGGAACCACTCCCAACAGTGCATCTACTTCCTCCTGCAGCTTCTGGTGCAGCAGAAGGGTGAGTGGGGCGAGGGGGAGCAGTGGAGGGCAGAATCTGGGCATCCCGCTATTTCCTGGTGAGCGGGCCCGGCTCCTTGGCTTTTCTGGGCCTCACTCCTGGCCTGAGCTGGGGTGATCATGCCAGGGAGGAGGGTGCCGCTTCCCTAGGCCAAAGCAGTTCTCCTGACTGCAGGTCTTGGGGCAGGGAGGATGGCGGACCCCAAGCACGTGAACAGGATAAAGCAGCTTCAAGGGAGTATCTCCAGGCAATGGGAGGCAAAGCTCTGCAACGTGATGAAGGTGAGGTCTCTCGGGCTGGGCGGCTCCCACAGAAGCCCAACTACCCAAGAGTGCGGCAATTTCCCAGAGCCCTCGCCTCCCCAGCCCACTGTACGGATCGGGATAGTGGAGGCCCCGCATGGCCTGTGCCAGGGACAGGCTGGGCAGAGCCCGGATGAGGGCGCAGCACCTGGGTGCTCTTCCCAGAGAAAGTGTCCTATCTCTGCTTCCCCTGAAACCCTGCCCGGGCCCTCCAGCCTCTGACTTGGATGCGGGCTGGGCCCACTTGGAGCAGCGTGTCCCAGGGTTCCCGTTGGCATCTTCAGAGACCACTCTGGGCTCCCTCGCTCCTCTGGCCTCTCCTCTGGGGCTCCTCACGGGGGCTTGCAAGGACCGTCTGGTCTAGCACCTCCTCTCAGGCCCAGGCCCTCCCTACACGCTCTCCTCTTGGGCCACCCTCCCACTCCACGCCCCCACCCGCTCACTGCACGGGACTCAGGGATTAGTTTGAGGGTGAGCTCTGGCCTACTGGGCCAGCCCAAAATCACTGACTGTCGGGTAGGTCATTCAATCTTTCAGTGCCTCAGTTTACCCACCTTTCAAGTGAGGGTCACTTAGGCCTGAGATCCTGGGACAGGCTGTGATAGGAACAGTGACTCTTTCATTCAGGAGTCCCCTGGGGGACCCCTCTCAGAGAGCCCTGGGCTTAGAGGCCTGTTGTCTTAGGCTCCCGGCTCCCGGAGGATGTGCTCTCAGGGGAGGGGAGCTTAGCAGGAGGTGGTCTTCAGCCTGAGCCGCAGGCAGGGGCTTGGTCACTGGCTGCCAGGCAGGGCTGGGGGCTGCTCCCTCCCACTGTCCCCAGCACGGTTCTCCAGAGAAGGGGCAGCTGCGAGTCTGCAGTGGCCACACTTGCTGCTGCTGGGTGATGGCACACGGCCTGGAGAGGGCAGCGGCTGGGGGCAGGGGCATGTGGGATTTGTCCGTGTCAGGTTGAGAGCCTGGACCGATGCTGACCACAGGTGGCCCCCCGGCCCCTCACCCTTGCCCCTTTGGCACAGGCCTTCAAGGAGAACCTGACAGTGGCCCAGCACACGCAGCTGGTCCTCACGCTCCTGCACAACCTCCAGGGCCACGACCAGCTGCGCTGCGACCTGGCCTCCCATCTCCTTCTGCTGACCTTCCAGGATCCGGGCATCAAGCGTGAGCAGGTGGGGGCTCAGGGTAGGGACAGCCCATCCTCGGTCCACAGCTGTGTACCTCCTGGCAGGACCAGGAGGGGCCTGCGTGCCCATGTGCATGTGCACCACGTGTGCACACCACACACCGCACCTGTTTGCGGAGACCACTGTGGGTAGCCCTTCCGGCAGCCCTGCCCCCAGCAACCTGTGTCTGTCAGAACCGGGCAGCTGTGGGGCAGCAGGGCCAAGGCCAGTGATGCCAACAGGTCCTGGCTCACCTCAAGGTCACAGGGCCCTGATGCAGCAATCGGAGTGAAACACTGCTTTGTTCACAGCCAGCAGGTGATGGCAAGGTCGCTTGTTGACACCCACCTCAGTCTGGCTCTGCCAATAGTTCCAGACCCACCCAGACCTAATGACATGCAGTGGCTACCTGTCCCCACTAATGGAGGCTCATTAGTGGGGTCAGCCACATCGGTCCCCTGAAGCCTAGTATCTCTGTGGTCACAGGGACACACGGGGAGCAAGTATACATGAACCAGGGGTGACACAAGCAGCCAGGCCCAGAGTCAGTCCCATCCAGGAATGCACGCAGGGTCACGCCGTGGGCCCTAGAGATCCAAGATGGTCTCTTGGAGGAGGCGGCCCCCAGCAGAGCAGGGCCCTATCTGAGGCTGCCCTCTGCCCGCCCTTTCCTGCAGGTGGCTGAGATCCTGCAAGGCCTGTTCCAGGAGCTGCCGGGTATTGTCTTCAAGAACGTCCAGGAGACCATGATGAAGGCCACAGCAGCACTGGGAGCCCAGCACTCCCAGGAGACGGTCGATGTGGTCCTGTCCCTGTGCCACCCCTCAGAGAGGTAGCCCCTCTTCAGTACACACCCAAAGGTGGACACCTGCTCACCTGTCCTTTGGTCCACACTCAGTCTGTAGACACTTCTGAATACAGACTCGTGCTGGGCACTGTGAAGGCAGGAATGTTTGAGAGCAGCTTCCAGGCTCAGCTCTCCTTCCTGGACTCCAGGGCCAGGGCTGGCAGGGTCCCCAAAGATGTGCCTGACAGAGGCGGGTAAGGCTCCAGCAGTCCCAGGTAAGACTTCCACATGAAAGCGTCCCTCAGACTCGGAGAACTCCTGAGGCTGACCTGCAGAGAGGCTGGAGGTCAGCTGGGTGACAAGAAGCATACCCAACGACCCCCAGCACCTACCCCAGAGCCCCGGCACACACAGTTTTGGCCGCCCTTTGGGTAATGCTGGTCTTTCCAAGCTGCGTTCTGTGGACAGGGATGCCTCGCCATGCAAACTATGGGCCAAGGGCCAGCAAGGCCACACCACCTGGGAGCTCGTCAGAAATGCGGTCTCAGGCTTGGCCTCCCTTGCTGAGTCGGAAGTGGCATTCTCATAGCCCCAAGTGGTGTGCAAGCACTTCAAAGCCTGAGTGAGGTAGGGACGTGGGCCCATCACAGGTTACACGGCCTTTGACAGGGAGCACGGTGTCACCAGGGGTCAGTAAGCCTTGCCCACCATGACTCCTGGCCTTGCAAGGCTGTCTGAGGGGGGAGCCCTCACTTCCCAAGTGGAGAGACAGGCTGGGGTGGGCAGCGGTGTGCTCAGGGTCACATGTTGAGGGGGTGTGAACAAGGACATCTGGGAAAACTAACCTGCGCTCAGAGCTCCTAGCAGGGGCCCAAGCCCCACTGGTCATGAGAATGCAGCCTCCGGGACCTTCCGCAGACAGAGGGATCACCATTCCCGAGGGACCCAGCCACCTCCACTCTAACATGCCCGGCAGGCTGTTCTGCAGCCTTCAGAGTGCACAGAAGGCCTTGCACCCACGGATTCCCCCCAGCGGGGTGCGAGCCCACTCCTGTCTCCCTAGGCTAACCCTCCCCCTGTGGAAGGCCCTGGCGGCCAACAGGGAGCTGGCCCGCAAGGTCATCACCCTGCTCTACACGAAGATGAAGCTGCGGCCCCCTGAGCAGTTAATCAGGCCCACCCAGCAGGTCCAGCTCATCTCCCTGCTGGTGAGCAGCGTCCCCCCTCCATGTCCCCACCCTGTTCTCCCGCTGCAGTGGCATTGTCATTCAAGGGCCCCAAGGGATCCCAGGTGACACAACACCAGCGCCACTTTGGCGACTGAGAATTCAGGAGTGGATTGGTGTGTGGGAAGGTGGGCCCGTGTCTGACCGGCTCACCACAAGTTCTTGCCCCTGCACACTCCAGGGGCCCGCTGGGCACCTGGTCCATAAGCTGACTGATCAGCCCCACCGCTGCCATTAGCACCTGTCTCCCCATGAGGGTTCCCGCCAGAACAGGAAAATCAAGCTTTCCACAAACTCACAGCAAGTGGGAACACATGAGAGAGCAGTGGAGACCCCTCATGGGACTCACAGTCGCTAATAACCACACACCGCGCGTCGGGCAGAAGGGAGGGGGAGGGGATGGATATACACACACGTGATGAGAGTGATGCGCACCGTCTGGGGGATGGATGTGCTTGGGGCTCTGACTCGGGTGGGGCAAGGGCAATGTACACAGTCTAGACATTTGTACCCCCATGATAATGCTGAAATAAAAAAGAAAAAAAAAAACAAAAGAACAAGAGGCCCCATGGCTGGGCTGAGCAGGAGGCTGAGGGAGGCAAGGGAGGCCTGGGAGCCAGGGCCGTGGGTGGGCTGGCACTGAGAGGCAGGGGGCCTGGCCACACAGGGCCTGTGGGCTGTGGCCAGTGCTGAGCTTCCCCACAACGGCAATGCGCAGCATGGAAGGGTTCCACTTAGGAGT
>CAUYRB010112414.1:0-26132 GCA_963574695.1 Propithecus perrieri
TTTTTTCTATATATTTTTAGTTGTCTGATTAATTTCTTTCTATTTTTAGTAGAGACGGGGTCTTGCTCTTGCTCAGGCTGGTCTCGAACTCCTGAGCTCAAACAATCCACCCGCCTCGGCCTCCCAGAGTGCTAGGATTACAGGTGTGAGCCACCGCGCCCAGCCTCATTTTCCTATCTTTTGACAGCCTTACAGACGGCAGGCCTCTTGCAACGCACCCTTTGAAGTAGGCAAGGCAGAATTTATTAACTTCATTAAATGAATCCTGTATTGCAGGGAAAACAGACAGGTTTTCTGAGTGGTTTATGAGAACGATGATTCTCACCTGCAAGCTGAACGTTATCTTAGGGATGGATGGGAACAGGTAGGAGAATGTCCTTGTTCTTAGGACATACTTGCTAAAAAAAAGTTAGAGGGAGATTTCATGAGGTTGGCAACTTCCTCTCAAATGGTTCATCAAATTCGGGGCACTGTGGCCCACGCCTGTAATCCCAGCACTTTGGAAGGCCAAGGCCGGGAAGATCGCCTGAGGCCATAAGTTTGAGACCAGCCTGGGCAACATAGCGAGACTTCCACCTCTACAAAAAAATAAAATAAAATAAAATAAATAGCTGGGCGTGTTGGCCGTGCCTGTAGTTCCAGCTTCTCGGGAGACTGGGGTGGAAGGATCACTTGAGCCCAGGAGTTCGAAGTCGCAGTGAGCTGTGATCATGCCACTGCACTCCAGCCTGAAGAGACAGAGCGAGACCCTGTCTCAAAAAAAAACAAAAGGTGTGTGAGAGAAAGAAAGTGAACATGGCAAAAAGATTAATTGGTACATCTAGGTGAAAGACATAGAGGTGTTTGTTGTCCTGTTTTGCAAATTTTGAAATCTTGAAACTTTTTAAAATAAAAGTTGGGTAAAGAAAGATGGATGCTTTCCAACTTCAAATTAGATAAAGAAATCACTTTTTATAATATTCCTGACAGGTGGTCAGCCAACTTTGGGTTAAACACCTTCACAGGCCAATTTCTTCCTTATGGCTAAAGCTCAGATCTGCCTTCCTAGTTCTGCTCTCTGGAGGGACACAGAGTAAGCTCTGTCCCTCTGACAGTTGAGACAGCTGGCATGCTTCTTCCCCCGAAAAACAAGGTCCTCTTTATTCCTAATTAAATATCTCTGAGTATAACTTAAACTCAATATTCCATGTGCAGTCTGAATAATATATTATTTGGAAAGATGTACCAGTAAAGTTTGTATTCATATATTCTTTGAGAAGACATCTCCTATTGTTGACAAATACTGATCTTTATAAAATCCCTAAATATTTCCTGTCTGAAATGCTGTTAAACCAGATCACTCTTACTCTATAACTTTAAACCCAAGGATAGCAAGGATAGACAGTTTGTCTTCTCTGAAGTTTCCAGGTCTTTTGGGAAGGAAATTATAAGTAAATATGGCATTTAATAATACAGAAGAAAAACAATATCCTCCTTATTTTATTGTTATTAAATAATTTTTTATCCCTTTCTCCATTCCTGCCAATAGAATTCTGTTCTATAGGCCCGCTTAAATGTAGCTAATAAAATTTCAGAACCTGGCCTTAAAAATGAAAATCTTTACAATTAACCAAAGGAGTCCAAGAAAGCTATGAAAGAAATATCCCTTATCCTTGCAGCTATAAAGAAATACAATTCCACATCATCAACTACTTCAAAAAACCTGATTTGATAAGGTATTAAATTATAAACATTCCAATAATATCGAGTTGTTCTCCTTAGCATATGGAGATGTGTGAATATTCATAACTGTTACTGGAACATCTTCTGTTCTTTATGAAAAAGAAATTCATTCTCTGTTAATATAAGTGTTATTTGAACCAAAACTTCTTGTATGACTCCAAGGGCTTTAGAAAGTGTTGCCTTGTCCTGTGAAACTAACCTCCAAAAGGAATCAGTAATTCTGATTGTTTTACTGATAAGGTTTTGACCCGGTAAGAATATTATAATAGACGTCTCCGTATTTCTAGGCAGTATTTTAATTTTCCTGCCACATTTAGAGTAAATCATTAGGACTTTTCTTTTCTCCTGCATGCATGATGGAATAATTAAAAGCTTACGCCTTTGCTATATTTATTTTTTTAATCAGAGAGTCTGAGTCTATATGTCATCTATATTAATAAATCCATGGATGATGGTACAAGCAGATGCATGACAGAGTGGGACAACCATTCTTTAAGTGCTGATCCCAGTGAGAACACATTTCTGCCTCCTCCATGATGAAAGGGATCCAATGTAACTGACCTGTCACAGAGCAGCTGTCTAGTCCCCCTGAGGTATGCTACCACATTGAGGACCTAGCGTTGGTGGCAGTGCTTATCGATCTGGCAGTCCAGCAGTGGCATAGCTGACGCAGCTTACGTAAGGGAATGCCTGTGTGGATGGCCCCGTGCTTATCTCCGTGGCCACTACATTTAGTGGCCCACTGAAAAATCACTTGGATGGGCTGCTGAACAACGTCCCCAGCGTGGGTCATCTTGTTCCCCTGATTATTCACAATGTCACCCCAAATCAGACCTTTTGGTGAGACTCACATGGAACATAAATTTCCTCACACCCAGTGACCATTATGAAAGGTCCACCACGTATCTCTTCTCCAGACTTCCTTATTACCAATCTCATAGTCTCGTTCCTTCAAAGTCCCTGGTCGTCTGACCAAATCATTAATTACTACTCATAAATCAATGCAGATCCTCACCTCAGGTTATTTCATTCCTGTCAAAGAGGACTCACAGAAACATAATGCTTGAGGTTCTATTCCCTGGCAAGACTTCCCAAGTCTACCAATACCAACAGCCAGAATATTGTGCAAAGTATTTGTAAACCAAGCTGAAGTTATCTTTCTGCGCTATGAACTGCTCGTAGAGCAGAAAGAGAATCTCCCCAAAGGGTGAAGTGAAATAAGAGCATGAGTTCATTGCACAGCTTACTATGCCTTCAGGGTCCGATTGGGTCCAGTCCTACATATATCACTTCCTCTTGATAATACTAGGCTCCGGAGCATGTCCAGCCGTATAATCCTGTGCATCAGATAATACCCAGTTCATGGCGAGAAACTCAGATTACGCGATTACCCAGTGTTGCTCATGGGCAGGCATTTAATTATAACCAGCACTGAAAAGAGCATGACTTTGCTCTAAAACTCTAGGTTCTCCACCATGATTCTACTAGTAGAGCTTGCCACAGGCTCCATTCAACATCCTGCCACTGACACGTAACAACCATTCAATCCAGGAGAGGAAGCTGTCAGAGCTGTTCTCATGGAAGTCTAGGCTAGCTGGAGACTTCTTCTGCTCTAAGCTCTACTCACGGCTGGCAGTCTTTTTAAGTCAGTAGAAATAGGTGAGAGCTTCCCAAAGATGCTGCTGTCTACACTGGTTGCCTAGTCATCAGCCATTCCTCACTTCTCCCTTAGGAACAGAACCCCAATTCTGTTCAAGAAGCAGATAATAATGAGCTCAGGGAATGCCAGACTCTCCCTCTGCCCCAGGAGATGATCCATGATTGGTCTAATCCCATTCCCCTTTGCTAGTGACTGATTGGGGTGGACATGTGACTCGATTTTGGTGAATGAGACATACGAGGAAGCCTGCTGGAGGACTTTAAGGGGCAATTTCCCTCTTGATAAAAATAAAAGAGGGATACATATATGGTACCTTCATTGCCACCTCCAAAAATCCCGGTGGATCAGATAACGCTATTTACCAAACTGATTCTGCTGCCTAGCAGAGTGATCACGCCCACCTTGCCTCTTCTGCCTCAGTACTCCGTCTCTACCACCCCGGTATCTGGTATCCTGGTTGAAATCAGGAAGCCCATATCAACTATATCATTCTCCATCAACATACTGGGAAAATGAACCACAGCATTCCCCCTCAACGATGTATTTCTCCATACCTTGGGAGGCTTTCAGCAATCCTGTAAGAAACAATGAGAGCCTGAACTAAGGCAGCAGCAGTGAGGAGAGAGAGGGGCACAACATGCAAGAACTATTTAGGGCTTGGTGACAAACTGAATGCAGGGACTGGGGGAGAAGGAGGACTTGTGACTCCGTTTCTGGCTGGGGCAAGTAGGTGGGCAGTGTCACAACACACAGAAGGAAGAGTCCCCTTAAGGAGAAAATACAAGATGAGTTTTAGACAAGTTGAGTTTGCGACAACTGTGAGATATATTGAAGCAGACACCTAGTAGCAGTTGTCTGTCCAAGCCTGGGGTTTGAGGGAGCCATCCTGACTGGAGAGAATAATTTGCTAGTCGTCCTTCTATAAATAAGTTAAAAGCCATAGTGTGGATGAGGGGGAAGGAAGGGAAGGAAGAACTTTGGACAGAATCTTAAAAGTGTGTAACTTCCAAAAGAGGGAACCATGAAAAAGATTGAAAAGCAGAGAAAAGTGTTGTGTCTGGTAGAGGTATTTTAACAAAATTCAGCGTCTATAACAAGAGTTTAAGAGTAAACTAGCAAAGCTCCAGCCTCCCTCTCTCTACACTCTGGCCCACTCTTAAAACACACCTAACACGTCTAGGTTCAGGAGACTTTTCACCTCCCTCATCCCATCCCTGCAAAGTTCTCTCCCCATATCCTTCTGTCCCCCTAAATCCTACACACACTTCATAACTGCTGGGAGGGAAACTTGGGAAGTTCCCAACAAGCAGTCGCCTCCTTTGTGCCCCCTTTATCATTGTTTTCACAGGTCAGCTTCCGCTCTCGACGGTGAGTCCCTTGAAGGGCTGTGTCTCATTCATCCCTGCGTCCCCCACGCGCACACAGCGTGCAGAAGGGAAGGAAGCATTTGCCCGAGGAGCACGAAGCTGCTGCAGGCAGGCCTCTAACTGCGTCTCACACGCTTCCAGCCAAACTCCCGTTTCCTCAACTTCCACATCTACAATTACACGGGGAAACGGTTTCTGGACAAAAAGTGAATTCCCCACCCAGTCTGTCGGATTAGCACCAAACCCGGACCCCTCCAACCTCGCCAGCAAGTCCACCCGGGTATCCTCAAAAGCCGCACCTGAGGGCCCGCCCTTCCGGTTGCAGCGCGCTAGCCACGCCCCCACGCCCCGCGCCCTGACGCAGACGACGGACGCACGCCCCGCCCACACTCCTCGCGCACGCCCTGTCCCAGCGCGACCCGCCCCGGCGACCGCTCTACTCTGCGCCGACTCGAACCCGCGGACATGGCGAGCCAGGTAGCGTGGCCCGCGCGTGGGCCCTGAGGCCGAGGGAGGGAGAGCGCCGGCAGGAGCCGGGCGGGTGGCCTCCGGGCCGCGCGGGGCTCCGCCCAGCACGGGATCCGCTACCCGATCTGAGGCCGGGCCTCCGGCGCGCGGAGCCGCAGAGAGCAAGAGCAAGAAGCTTTGCTTTGGCGCCTTAGGCGGGGGCAGCTCTGTTTTGCTACTTGTGGGACGGGCGGAGCGGGTCGGGCTGGGGAGAACCGGACGGGGGTCGCCGGGGGCTGCCCAGGTCGGTATCCTAGTGGCAATGGCTTAGGAGCGGCCACGCGTTGCTCCTTACGCGAAATTAAGTAACTTGCTCGGGGTCGTACTTGCAGCTTGCGTACTTGGCGGAGCTGCCGCCCCAATCTGTGCTTGTAACTTGTGTTTCGTAATTGTTGCTTGTGTTTCATGATTGTAATTCATGATTGAGCCTGCGGTTGTGTTTCACAACTGCAATTCATAACGAAGCCTACGATCAATTACTGTGCCACCAAGGAGTGCGTTTTGGGAAGACTCCTAGGTCGTCTTCAGTGACATTTTTGAGCACTTAGGCCCCAAGAGATTTATATCCTCCCTTACTCCTCCCGTAACACCTCTGCCAGCTGTTACCCCATCCTACCAAAAAACCGAGGCTGAAGAGATTGCTTGTGCCTAACGGTCACACCAAAGATAGGCAGTCAGGGACTCCGACTCAGGCCTGTTCCTGGGTGACGAGTTTCTGAAATACACATTAGACAGTAAAGACAGAAATGTACGAATAACATGACAGTCAGTCTAAAGCTGCTGATTGTTTTAATGCTTTCCAAGCTTTAGACATTTTCTAGGAAGATATACGACCTTAAATGTTGGATTTCCAAAGAAATGATAATAGCAGGACATGGTGGCGCGTCCCTGAAGTCGCAGCTACTGAGGCTGAGGCAGGAGGATCGCTTGAGCCCAGGAGCTGGCGGACGCCGTGAGCTGCGGTTGCACAGCTTGTACCACAGGCAGTCCCTGTCTCAACAAAAAAAAAAGAAATGATAAACTCTAATCAATCTTTGAGACTTAAATTGGCAGTTGTTTTTCCTTATTTGCATGTTATCTTTATGCAGAGAAGGTGAAAATTAGAATTCCTATGATAGTTCAAATGTTGAGATAGGGCCATTTTCCGGCAGATTTACAGTGGCGCTTTCTTTTGCTTAGAATCGTCAGTGCAAGGAAAGGGTTGACCTCACTTCAAATATTTTTAAAGGGGAGGGGCACCAGACTTTGAACCTGAATGAATGATTTATTCTGACTGCTTTCAGCCTTTATATAACTTCATTGTGTGTATTCTGAATCCGACCTTTGAGATTTTGTTTTGAGCTTTATTGTACATTAAGGTGAAAAAGATTCTAGCGCAGTGTGTGAATTCTTCGTTCTGTCAGATTTAATATCTACAATTAAATCTTTTTTTTTTTTTTTTTGAGACAGAGTCTCACTCTGTTGCCTGGGCTAGAGTGCCGTGGCATCAGCCTCACTCACAGCAACCTCAAACTCCTGGGCTCAAGCGATCCTCCTGCCTCATCCTCCCGAGTAGCTGGGACTACAGGCATGCACCACCATGCCCAGCTAATTTTTTTCTATATATTTTTAGTTGGCCGATTAATTTCTTTCTAATTTTAGTAGAGACTAAGGGCCTCGCTCTTGCTCAGGCTGGTTTCGAACTCCTGAGCTCAAACAATCCGCCCGCTTCGGCCTCCCACAGTGCTAGGATTACAGGCGTGAGCCACCGCGCCCGGCCTACAATTAAATCTTAAAAGTCATCATTTCCAGACTCACCAATTTACGTAGGCCACTCTCTGTGTATGGTTCACTTCTCCTTTTCTTCAACTCTTTGTTCTGTTGCTACCAATAACTACTTACTTTTGCAAAGCTACCCTGTGTCAATCAATGATTGTGCTAGGGACTCCATATTCATTCCCATTCACTCCTCACAGTTACCCTATATGTAGGTGTTTGTCACCATTTGTAACTATCTCTTCCTCATCCTTTTAATCCCAATTAAAAGTGACGCTTTACCAAAACCACCCATCAGAGTTACACTCTTTCCCCACTTCCTGCATTCTCTATCACTCTGTGCCTGTCTCTAAGATACACTCTTTGTAATTACTGACTTTCAAGTCTCTCTCCTAAAAACCCAGTGGTTTGCAACCTTTATTCTGTCAAGACATTTCATAAGCATTATGTAAGCTGGTCAGAACCTTCCTCGTGACACTTCATTCCCTGGTAGTAGCGGAGTGTACTGACTATAATCTCTAAAGCAGCTCTGTGCTGCAGATACATGAGTCACATATGTAATTTTAAATTTTTCAGTAGCCACATTAAAAGTAAAAAGGAACCTGTGAGATTAATTTTAACAATATATGTATTTGGGGGAGGGGATGGATATTTGCATACACAAAGAGTGCAATGCACACCATCCGGGGGATGAACCCACTTGAAACTCGGACTTGGGGGGGCAGGAGGGGTCAAGGGCGACATATGTAACCTAAACATCTGTACTCCCATAATATGCTGAAATAAAAAAAAAAATTTGGGGAACTCCCAGCAGTACCCATTTGGCAATAAAAAAATAAATAAATAAAATTTAAAAAAATAAAAAAAACAATATATGTATTTGATCCACTGTATTCAAAATACTGTTTCCACATGTAAGCAATATTTTAAAAAATACAATTAATGAGATATTTTTACCTTTTTGTACTACGTCTTCAAAATCCAGAGATGTTTTACACATATGGCATATATCAGGTCATACTGACCATTTTCTAAGTGATCAACAGTGACACGTAGCAAGTGGTATAAGGGGTGGATGTAGTTAAGTTCCCCCATTCTGATACTTCTCCTCCTTCCCACCCTGCAGTTTTAAAAACCGGTGCTATTTAAACCAACCTGAGCAAGAATATCATAGGCCACTTGTTACACATACAGATTCCTCGAGCCCCATGCCAGACCTACTGAACCAGATTCTTTTGGACGCTGTGTTCTTAACCTGCTCTTGCTAACACATCGTAGAGGGGCATTAAATATTTGTTGCATGGGGTGGGGGGTAAACCCACAACTAAAGGACACAGAGCATTATAGGGGGGGAAGGGCATGCCTTAACCCTTGCTTGGGTGAGGCAAAGACATAAAATGTACCCTCATAATACCCTGAAATAAAAAAAAAAAAATACTTGATGCATAAAACTTTTTAACCAAAAGAGTCTTTCATATCTGACCAGGTGGTCATCTCAATTAAATCTTTTGTTTATGTATACTATTTACATGAAATCTAAAAACAACTTTCCATATCACTTAGAGGTATATGTTTCTTTATAAATCTGTGATACACTTTCTAAGATTGGCATTCATCAGTATCTGAATTTGACTATTAAATATTTATTAGCCAAGGGGAATAAACAGCTTACTCTGGTTTTTTTTCCCCACTTCAGGTTATCAAGTGTAAGGCTGCAGTTGCCTGGGAGGCTGGAAAGCCTCTCTCCATAGAGGAGATAGAGGTGGCACCCCCAAAGGCTCATGAAGTGCGAATTAAGGTAATGACACACTTAAGGCACTGGAACAAAAAGACTTATACAATTAGGTCTCTGGATAGGTGAGTAGATCCGAGGTCTGCAGAGGAGAAATCCCAAGGCACACTGTCAAGGAGGAGGGACTGAATGGCAACTGGCCTAAGAATCACGACATCCTCCTCTTACCCTCTCACCTTTGCAGCACTCCTCTCCATCTCAGCTTTGATCTGGGGCTGAGCAGCCGTACCCATGGATCGGTGGTTTACTGCAATTTCTCTTCTGTAGTCTGAGTTTAAGGTGGCTTTGTACGATGCTCCTCTTTCTGCTCATCCTAAACCTTTAAATGCAGTAACAGGTTAGGAAAAAACGAAGAAGTGGTCTTCAGTTCTGTTAGAAGGGACTTCAAATGAGATTTGGGAAGAGGTTCCTGATTGACTAGAACAACAAGCCAGCGAAGTCTCCTTGCTTAGAGAGCCTAACAATATACTGAGCCTGGGGGACGAGGCCCAGGATCGGGGGATTCATTTTCCCAGTGCTTCTCAACCTCCACTGTAAGATGCAGTTAGCCCTGGAGAGAGCCGCATTACACACAAGGCAGCCAGCTGGAGATACCTTTGAAGCCCCGACATTTATAAAACTTCATGTTTTTAGCATTCTGCTTTCTACTTGTTTTGATAATAAAATCAATGCTTTATGGTAGTGACTGTCACAACAAATGTTCTAGGAAAATGTTATGTTCTAGGAAGAGTCACAGCTCTTTTTTGCTGCGACTTTGAGTGAACTTCCCCCTGTCCCACCTGCAAATACACAACACACACACTGGCTCGTGCTCCCAAGGATCACACTTACAGGTGGAGCAGTCCGGGACCAAATGACTTTCTAAGGTCCTTTACAGCCCAGACCCAGAAATCTGAATTGTTCAATAATAGTTTGTTTTTCTTCAAGGCCAGAAATTAAGCTGATTGTGACTTTACCACTGAAGAAGAAAATGTTTGTCCTGGATTTACTGAGATGAGCTACACGGGGCACAGAGAGTTCTGCTGTCTTCCCTGAAAACTGCTGGCAGATAGCAAGGAATGTTCAGAATATAGGCCTGAAGCAGAGAAGCACGAACACAAACACTCCAGATTTTGCCTTTCTGCCCTTTTGATACTTTGGAAAGATGTAGTACTTGAAAGCCAGAGAGAGAGGGATAAAGGGCTTATTTAAATAGAAATTGCGTGCAGTTCCTACAAAAGGGAGTGGGTTCTACTAAAAGCTCTGACTTTTGGCCCAGACTCAAGCAGACTGGCATATTTCAGAAATCGTCAATACCTTTTTAAAATCACAGTTCCCAGCAGTCATGAGGGAAGCCAGCAATGAGATGGCTTCCACCTGTTTCGCACTCAGGTAGTGTTCCTCTTCACACCTGAGGGCACAGTGCCCACAAAATCACCTTGTTTACCCTCCCTGGCTCACGTGCACTGAAAAAGAGAACAAAGGTGCCATGTGTCATTGTATGTAAATGCACCATTTCTATTACACACCTACAAATACGCTGCCAATTGTAATTGTTAAGATGGCACGGATTGCAAGCACAGGTTGATTTTAAAGAGGTTAAAATAAGAAAGAAACGTATCTTAGAGTCAGTGAAATATGGTATTAAAGTAAAATGCCTTTCCTTGGACCTTGACCCCACTCTGAATTGCACGCCTACGCGCTTAAATGCCCATTGTTTTAACGTCCCGGCAGATCCTTGCCACTGCGGTGTGTCACACCGATGCCTATACGCTGAGTGGGGCTGATCCCGAGGGGTGTTTCCCAGTGATTTTGGGACACGAAGGTGCTGGAATTGTGGAAAGTGTTGGCGAAGGAGTTACTAAGCTGAAAGCAGGTAAGAGGAATATTTGGAACACTCATTTGATGATTTCGGCTTAGTCCTGTAGGGAAATAATTTTTCTGATAAACTGCACATTGTTTATTTAGGAGCAGGTTATCGCCTAACTAGGTTGTGAAGATTGACTGTTTTCCTCATCCGGGAAACAGAAATATTTGAGTATTTGTTTTTCTCTCTGTTTTTGCAGTCTGTTGTTCATCTGACACTATATGAATACATTTTCAAAGCCAGTTCTGGCAAATGAAGCAAGACTTTTTAGAGATGCATGAGGGAGTCAGGATTTTGAAGCAGGTGACCTTGTTCCCCAGTGGGGTTTTAAGAGTTTCATGTCGATAAGAATTCGAAACATACTTTTAGCATGGTCCAAGTTCTAAGACTTGAAGTTCACTTGAAGTTGCAAAGCCACATCAGCTGACAGGAAGGAGACTTTGCAAGGGCCGGCGTGTTCATTTGGAAACAGACACTGCCTATTCAGTATGTCTTTGCTTCTTTTTCCCAGGTGACACAGTCATCCCGCTTTACATCCCACAGTGTGGAGAATGCAAATTTTGTCTGCATCCTAATACGAACCTTTGCCAGAAGATAAGGTTAGTATCTATTTCATTCGTGAAACAAGACGTCATATTGACGGTGATGATAAGTCATCGTGTGGCAGTTTATACCGTGCATTTTACATCAATGATTTCATTCCATCTGTATGACAACCTCACTCACTATCACTACTACTAGTATTCTCCTTTTCATACGTGAGAAAATTAAGACTCAGAAATTACAGGTTTGCCCCGTATTGCTAGTTCTTAACTTGTAAAACAGAATTTTCTGAACCCCTTCTCTTTCCGTAACACTGGGCCGAATTAGCCAGACTGTGTAGTAAGGAAAGACATGCTTGTCAGATTAAATGAAATCCTTTGTATGACCCATTTTATTGTTCATTAAATCAAAGTAATAAACCTTAACCTCATAAGGTTATTAGGAAGACTACAAGAGATAACCTAACCCCTTGACGCAGAAAAAGTAGATATTTTTATGGTAGAAGCGTAACACCACCGAAAGAATCGTCTCTTTGAGGCAACTGAAGATCCCCTCGTGTTTGTTTGCTTTTTTTGTTTTCTGTTTTGAGGTGCAACATGCATACGGTAAAGCACTTAGAGGCGTCCAAATCTTAGGTGTGCAGCCCAGTGAATTTTATGTGTATCCACACCTGCTGGTTGGAACCGTCACCAGATCAAGATAATGAACCCTGCCGGTAGCCCACAAAGTCCCTCGTGTCCCTTCTAAGTCAACAGCTCCCTCCCTCAGGGAAAACCACTGCTCTGATGCCTTTCACTGTAGACCTTTGTGTGGACAGAATCACGTGGCGTGTGCTCTTTTGTCAGGTTCTTGCATCGTGTCTGCGAGGTGTGTCCAGGTTGCACGTGCATCAGTATTCTTTTTGGTTGCTCTGTCTTACCCCATTCCAAATACCACTGTTTCTCCATTCTCCTGTGGCGGGACATTTTCATTGCTCCCAGTTTGGGGCTTTTACGGTGAATGCTACCAGTTTGGGCTGTAATGCTGCTAGGAACATTCTCATACTTATCTTTTAATGGAGGTAAGCATGACTTTCTCTCGGGTACTTTGCAGGGATTACAGTCATAGGCTTTGCATCCACAGCCCTCGGTGGGATCGTACCAGTTTGCACTCCCCCCAGCATCGTATGGGAGATCCATTTGTTCTCGCATTTGTTTTCTAACGCCATTGACAGACCAATTTATATTTTTGGAAAATGAAATTCCATTGATTTTATAATGTTAATCCAGTTACTTTTCATAATGCTAGAACCAAAAAATATCTAGAAATTTTGAAAGGGAATTTCAAACACAGTCTGAAAAAATTGGGGACACATCAAGTATAATAATGGTGGTAGGCTTTTTGTGATTGTCTGTAACCATCTGGAGGAAGAAGTTCTTTCAAAGTGTAAAATGCACCCCGCATCACCTTTTATTCAATAAATGCCTCTAGAACAGAGTGACTTCTCACATTCGGGAGGGCTAAATAAACTTAAATTGCTCTCAAAGGTATAACAGTTGACCAGGTACAGTCGCTCTCACCTGTAATCCCAGCACTTTGGGAGGCCGAGGCAGGAGGATTGCTTGAGCCCAGGAGTTTGAGGCTACAGGAAGCTATCGTCTCGCCACTGCAGTCCAGCCTGGGAGACAGAGTGAGACTGTGTCTCGAAGAAAAAAAGAATATAACTGTTGTTTTTGGTGGAGCTTTGTGACCTGTTCTTTTTTTTCTGGTCATATTTTTGTTTTTCTCTCAAAGGAAATGTATTTTCTCTTGAATCTAGAGGCAGTCCATTTTCTCTTCAAATTATAGTGTTTATGAAAAATAACAAATATTTACTAAGCACTCTGCACAGGACGTAATTCTAATGCTTTCCATAACATTTTATTTGATTGTTATAGCAACTTACAAGGAAGATACTATTGTTTCTTGGCATTTTCTAGTGAGATTGTTAAGGCATAGAGGCTAAGTAACTTGCCCAAGATCACACAGGATTCCAACCCAAGTGGTGTGACGTTGGGGCCCGAGCTCCCAAGCAAGATGTTATGTCACCTATCTGTTTAGAATATCAAAAGTAATTTCTGTTCCCATTTATGGTATTGGTCCCATTTCTGCGTTTTCTGGGGGTTTTTAATTTTTCTGTTGCTGCAGCCAACTACACAGGCAAACAAAGTGAAGAAATTTAACTTGAATCCTTGAAGACTGTTACACTTCTGAAAAATGCCTCCTGAAAGATCCGAACTAGCCAGTTTGGCCATCTGTTTTCATCAGCTAATCTGGATAATTGCTGTAATCTCTACTTGTATAGGTTCTGGTTTTGGCTTTATCCTTTATGAAGTTCTGTTTGCTCACAGAGTTTTATGATGGAATTTAAAATAATCTCATCTGATGCATAAGTTTTACCTCTTAAAAAGGGTTCAGCATTCTGACAATAAGATGCAAAGGGATGTTGAATTTCGGAAAAGATGGGTAAGGTTGTAAATCTCTTACAAGTTTCCTTCATGAGGCATTGGTGAAAGGTGTTAAATTACTGATGAATACGTTAGAAATTAGACTTTTGGGGCTAGCATACTTTTCTGAATACTTACTGGTCATTATTTTAAAAATTGATTTCTTTTTCCTGTGGGTTTTTAGAAACCTGATTCCACCTTGCCTTCTTCCTTTGTTATATTCTTTAGGGTCACTCAAGGGAAAGGATTAATGCCAGATGGTACCAGCAGATTCACATGCAAAGGAAAGACAATTTTACATTACATGGGAACCAGCACGTTTTCTGAGTACACAGTCGTGGCCGATATCTCTGTGGCTAAAATAGACCCCTCAGCACCTCTGGATAAAGTCTGCCTCCTGGGCTGTGGCATTTCAACCGGCTATGGTGCCGCGGTGAACACGGCCAAGGTGAGAGGTCGGCCTGGGTTTCAGCTGCTGCCTTCCGCTTCCATTCAGCATAGTGACATGGGCCCATCTGTGTGAATCTCAGTGACTCCCTCGACCCTGGTGGCGTAAGCGCCTTACGGACTGTCTTCACTGTAGGTTACACCTGGCTCTACTTGTGCTGTCTTTGGCCTGGGAGGAGTTGGACTGGCAGCGATCATGGGCTGTCAGGTGGCTGGGGCATCCCGCATCATTGGCGTGGACATCAACAAAGACAAATTCGCAAAGGCCAAAGAGTTTGGAGCGTCGGAATGTATCAGCCCCCAGGACTTCAGTAAACCCATCCAGGAAGTGCTCGTTGAGATGACGGAGGGCGGCGTGGACTATTCCTTCGAGTGCATTGGTAACGTGAAGGTCATGGTGAGTGCGTCGGCCTTCGCCGCTTTCTTGCTTGGGGACTGCTTTTTTAAAAAGTACAGTTTCTTTCAGATTAAAAACTGTTTCGTTTTGGCAAAGGAGAAGTCTCTTTTGATAAGAATTCTAATGGGAGAAGGAAAAAATAACTGTTTGAACTAAAAACAAGAAATAATACAGGAACAGCTAGGGAAAGATGAAAAAGATGTTTCTTTGCCTTTTAGTGCATGCTAAACGCATTTCTCATTAAACTTTCAGTTTAATGAGAATAATGCAGAATGATGCAGTCGTAGGTAGCGTGGGCTTCTGAAGGAGATACACTTCCACTTGATCAGTGACCTTGAGCACACCGCTTCTCTGATCCTCAGTTTGCAGGCACGGGTTGCATATCCCTAATCCCAAAATCCAAAATGCTCCACAATCTGAGATTTTATGAGCACTAGCATGGCACTCAAAGGAAATGCTCATTGGAACATTTCGGATTTGGGATTTTCAGATTAGAATTGCTCAGCCGGGCTGGGTGCGGTGGCTCACGCCTGTAATCCTAGCACTCTGGGAGGCCGAGGCAGGTGGATCATTTAAGTTCAGGAGTTCGAGACCAGCCTGAGCAAGAGCGAGACCCCCGACTCTCCTAAAAAATAGAAAGAAATGATCTGGACAACTAAAAATATATATATAAAAATTAGCCGGGCATGGTTGGCACATGCCTATAGTGTCAGCTACTCGGGAGGCTGAGGCAGGAGGATCACTTGAGCCCGGGAGTTTGAGGTTGCTGTGAGCTAGGCTGACACCACAGCACTCTAGCCCAGGCAACAGAGCAACACTCTGTCTCAACAAAAAATAAATAAATAAATAAATAAAATGGAATTGCTCAGCCAGTAAGGATAATGCCAATGTTCCAAGTCTGAAAAACTGAAATTTAAAACACTGCTGGTCCCGAGCATTTCAGATAAGCGATGTTCTACCTGTAGCAACAACACGTACTTGATACGAAGTAGACACTCGGTAGAAGTATTGCTAGTAACTTCTGCCTGCTTTCTTGAACGAAAGTCTTTAGAATTTTGAGCTCCAATTTATTTTTAAAAATAGAAAGTAAATAACAGCTTTAAATTCTTTCAGTTTGAGTTAATATTTAGCAAGGTTGACTTTATACCTATTAAAGGTTAACTTCAACACCTATTAAAATGTCATCGTTCGACAAAAACTAAACTTACTAAATATTAAGTTTGGTCTTTCTCTTCCTTTTTAAAAACAAACTGTGCCACCACCCCCTCCCCCAATAGAAGTTTCTGGGTCGGCAGTGAGTCTCGGCAACGTGCACTGACTTCTGTGGTTTGGTGGCGTTTCTGTGCTTGCAGAGAGCGGCCCTGGAGGCGTGCCACAAGGGCTGGGGCACCAGTGTGGTGGTCGGAGTAGCCGCTTCAGGCGAAGAAATATCCACTCGCCCCTTCCAGCTGGTCACAGGCCGTACGTGGAAAGGCACTGCCTTTGGAGGTAATGGGCTGGAGGAGATGAGTCCTTCTTCTCTTTGGTGCTTCCATTGGCAGATTTCGAATCCCTGCCTCATTTTTTTATATTAACAAAAATCTCCGTGGGCTACCTTGTCATTACAAGTTGTTTCATGCAAGGTGATTTCAATACACAGTCGTGGCTTTCAGTTTTGTTTTTTAAGGCTGGTCAAGCGAAGCAGTGGGGGTGGAGAAGGAACAGAGGAATCTGTAACTGGTTGTGAACACCACTGCACTCGGACCAACCCACATTCACTAGTTACCCCTGGGGCTGGAGAGGTGCTCGGTTTCTCCTAAAGCACGAGGTTGTTATATACTCTCTTTTATAAAAAAAACACAAACCATATTCTGCTAAAGAGGACGTGGTTGGGGGTGGGGCAGGGTGAGAAGCAGCAGCAGCAGCCACAGTGTGTGTCGGGCCCTGGACTTCAGTGGGTTGTCACATTTTCACTTATTTTTATCAGAAGGTGCAGTGGTCACTGGATGTGACAACTCTGAGTGGTACCGATCTGAGCAGTAACCAACACTGAATCTTACGCCGATCATATTAAATTGGACAAAACCGTATAACAAAATCAAAAAGCACCTGACTGATCGTTTCTCCCTTGTAGTGACCCTAAGTGCTCGGTTCTTTGGGGTTGCTGGGAACAGTTTCTGTCTTTTTCACAGCCGCTCAGCTAGAGAAGAGAGAAGACATCAAAACATGTTTGTGTATCCCAGCTATTGGGAATGAATGGAATCTAAAGTTTCTATCAGCTTTTTAAAACTGCCTTTGTATCTCGCCATCCTCTTAAGAAACGAAAATCACATAGCATGAGTACCGAATGATGTATGTTTATCAAGCTGTCTGTGACGATCCCTAGCTCATATTATGCCAGCTTTTTTGATGGCCAGAAGAAAAGATTTGGAAAGTGTGCTAAAATGAGGGGTTTGGCTAAAGATGTCCTTCCTTACACTACAAAATTTGCCTTAGAAACCGTCAGTCTGACCACGCCTGCTCTGCAGAGCTCGAGCTGTCTGCCGCAGCCGAGTGTGCTAGAGCGGACAGGTTAAGCCACGTGTGTTCCTCAGGGCCACGTCTCAGGGTCCATGGCTGTACCCGAAAGGGCATTCGGAGCTGGGGGTCTTGCTAGCAGCCTCTAAAGGAAGCCTCATTCTAGCACCGGCTGGTTGCTAAGACATGACCCAAAGATCAAAGCAGTCTTTCTCCAGAGAACCAGCGTGGCTTTACTTGCCTCCGGTACCAGAAGATTTAAAGAAGAAAGAAAAAAATCCCCACAATTTTGGGGGAGAATATAATTGGCAGAGGACATAAGGAAAAGAGATTTGGAAAAGGCTCAAAAGAGGTTTGAAATTCAGTCCAAAGCATCCTTAAAAGGTGGGAAGTCTTTCTACAGATGATTTATTGCATCTTTAGATACAGTTAGGAATTGAAGCATCTAATTTTATTTTAAAGCTTATCATTTAGCTGAAGATTTCTACTTTTTCAAGTTCATAGTTTTCTATTCTGAGATGCTACCCATTTCATTGTGGAATTTAAAACGAAGGAAATAAAGTCCTGTATTACATCAACTTCTTTCTTCTTTGAATATCATGATTTCAGAAATCTTTGATGTTCTGGACCTCAGTAAACTTGTTGCTAAGACTGCCAGAGTTCTACCCTTGGTAGTTTAAGTCTCAACTGGCCAAAACCTTAATAAGATTTCAGTAAATCTTAATACAGAAAAAGATAGTCAAAATTATTCACTTTCTTATTAACTACAGATACGTGTCAAATTCCTCCTCTGCATACGAATTTTGGAGTTTTTCCTTCCTCTTTAACTCATCAAAAAGTTCATTCTCTTAAATGTCTTGTGTCACCCACTGAGTAATAAGCACACTGTAGAAATCTGTTGAGTAAGTTAATGAATAGATGTGTGATTTCTTTTAGGATGGAAGAGTGTAGAAAGCGTTCCAAAGCTGGTGTCTGAATATATGTCCAAAAAGATAAAAGTTGATGAATTTGTGACTCACAATCTGTCTTTTAACAACATTAACGAAGCCTTCGAACTGATGCATTCTGGGAAGAGGTAAGCTTTTTCTTTAACTGTGTATTATTATAGAAAGTAATAGTAATTTGGGGTTTTTATGGGAGAGGTTGGTTCAAAAATAACACAATTTCAATGTCTTCTAAAAAAGGTAGTATTGAAAACTTGTTTACTGCTTCCTTCTCTTACAGCATTCGAACTGTTATAAAGATTTAAATCCAGAAGAGAAAAATACGCCCATCCTGCCTGGCGGTGTGACGGGAGCAGCCTGCCAGGCAGGGAGACGCTCTTCCACGTTCACGGCCTCCTAGACCCTCAGCAGCTCCTCTCGGCATCGTGTTGTGTGTGATTCGTAAATGTCTGTAATCGAGGCCGAGACTAATGTGAGGCATAAATCTGTTCTCTGCACTCTCCTTCACATAATCATTGCTAGCACATAAAGGAATATTTTATATAATAAAAGTAATTTCTGCACTTGTGTGGAAGGTGCCCTGTCCTACGCCGCGTTCCTTGTCACGGGTCATCTCCCCGTTGTCGTCATTCTGTACAGGAAGGGCGGAAGAAGCGGGGCATGGCGAGTGAGCCTTCTCTGGTGCCGACCCCGGGCCTGGGGGTTCAAGAACACGTTTCCTTAGCCACAGTGGCACAGGTAATCAGAACCCAGGTCTGCTTCCTTGAGGTTGTCTTCTCGCAGGCAGGTGCCACGCCTCGTTCCTACCTGAATCTCACGTTCCCAGTATGGCACCTGGCCCACGGGACCCTAAAATTCGTCACTGAAGCAGCCTTCCACACTAGCGAGGTGAGCTGTATGCACTGTTTCGAGTGCAGTGTGGGAGCTACATGAATATCCAAGTACCCGGCACCTGCTTTTGTCGTATCTTAACCTGTCACCCCCTCCAGATCACGTTCCCTCCCCTCCCTCTCCAGAGGTAACCACCACCCAGAATTTGATGTTCATCACTTCCGTGCGTGTTGTGATACTTGCGCTGTATGTATAAAATCACCATAAGCCCTCTAGTCTTCAGTCTTGTTTTGCAAATTTTTAAACCGTATACTTTCTCCTTCTGCAGGTTTCTGTTTTCACTCGTTGTCGTGTGATTAATCTGTCTTGTATGTGTCGCTCTCATTAATTTTAATACTGTGTAGTAGTCGTCAGTTATGTGAACTACCATAATTTGTTCTCAGTTGAGGGCAGAAAGTCGTTTCCAGGGTCTCTGTGTTACCAACACCGCAGTGGATCATTCTGCATCGTGGCCAGCGTGTTAGTTATTTAGGATGCAAGTCACAGAATAAGCACACTTTACCTTACTAGACATTCCCAACTTGCTCTTCCAACTGGCTGTAAATTTTTGTGAATTATTAATAGATGGGTGTGAAATGATGTTTCATCGTGACTTTAGTTGGCATTTTCCTCAATTACTAGTTAAATCTTTCATTGTAATGGCCGTTGTGTTTCCTTCTTTCATGAAAGATCTGTTCATAGCCTTTGCTCATCTTTGTATTGGGTTATTTCTCCTTTTCTGAATAATTTTCAAGAGTTCTTTATTCTAGACACCAATCCTTTGTCAGTTGTATATGTTGTAAGAATCTCCTCTTAGTCTATCTTGTGACTTTTCTTTTTACTTTATGGTATGTTGTTGAACACAGTTTTTATTTTAATATAGTCAAATCTTATCAATCCTCAGGTTTTTTAATCCTGAGAAGTATAAAGAAGCAAACAGAAATCCTACCATCCTGACAATCCATTGACATAGAAATAAATACATGAAAGCAATATACACAAAGGGTAGAAAATGGACATTGTCAGGAAATTCTATAAAGAGAAAGAAAAGCCACACACCTCCTCCTAAGAAACAAGTGACCACTGTTAAATCTCTTAGGTATCTTCCCGCAATAGCATTTCTACGTATCCTTTAAAATAACATAAAAGGAATATACTTTTAACGCTGTTCTGTGCCCTTTTGTTTTTTCCACGTGACTGTTTTTGCAAGAGCACATCAGATTTTCCATGCGCATAAATATCTTCTGGTTGGATGGAAGCTGTGAGCTTTTTAAAAATTACCTTTGATATGGCTTAAATGCTTTCAAAGGTGATGTTTGTGAGAAAGCATCACAGTTGGTGGAAAAGTGGAAAAGTGATGGTTATGGTCAGGAATTCCCCATTTTGGAACTCTGGGGCACTTGAAGTGCCAGGTGGTGGACTCCCCCTCCTCTCCCGTTTTACCTGGAGGGCTGGAGACACATTAAGGGCCTGCACGGCCCCACGTATTGTCCTCGGTGAACTTGCTAGGTGTCCTAGGAAGGCGGCGTTAAAACTACCTTCTACCGCAGCTGCAGGAAACCTGGTGTGGTTTTAGCCCAGCCTTCTGGGACCGGCAGTGTACTGCCTTGGCAACAGTCCTAACAAAATAGGCACGGAGAGTGGTAACGGAAGAGAGCGGATAACCCTTAAAGGTCGTTTCCCGTTTGTCTTGTCATACGTGAGATGTACACGAGTAGGAATGGCAAACATTATGTTCACCAATATGAAAAAGTAAAGCAGCGTTAAGATATTAATATTACTCCAATTCTTGTAGCTGGCCAATTATTGAATTTACTTTTCATTTCTATCACAGTTAAGTACATATTCTTGAGCCAGCCAATGAAGTTGAACAAGTGTCAGCATTTCCTAGCCGAAAGCACAATTGTCTTTCTCAAAGATCCAATATAAAGAATCAATTGTACAAGGTCCTTACTGTAAGGATTCCTGGGCCATGGGACTTGACTATGGGTGTTAACTTTTTACTCTTACAATCCTTTTAATACATCCTGTTGGATGGAATTTAGGATATCATATATGTTGTTGAACCACATAGTTTCTGGCACAAGGTAACTATAGATAAAGCCCTGGGCTAACAACTATTCTCTATGTGCATGTCAGTAAATGTATCATGTTTGTCCAAAATTAGGATTCTACCAGAGTGGAAGGATTGTTGGTAAATTTTTTTAATTGATATATAATAGTTGTACATATTTACGGAGTACATGTATCAACTTTGACCAACTTTGAATTCAGCCAATTTTTTTCATGTTATATTTTGACACATGCAAACCATGTGTAATGATCAAATCACTAATCGGGATACACATTCCCTCAAACAATACCTATTTCTTTTTGTTGGAAACATCCCAAAGCTGCTCTTCTAGCTACTTTGACATATGTAATACATTATTTTTCGTTGTTGGGACATTTTTGAAAGTATCTTTAAACTGCTTTCTTGGTAAAAAAAAAAAAAAAGTATATAATTTCAACATAAATGGTTATGAACTCGCACTGTGTATTTCATGAAAGCTGGTAGCATAATTTTTTAATTCAAGGATCCCAAAGTTTGCAGCATTAGGAATTTTAATCACCTGTACTACGTTTAATTGGCAAATTTTCCCATGCCTAGCACTCTTTAAATTTGCCTGCATTCCCTCTTGCAGTATGTTGTGCAATTCTGCTTTCTATTTTACCTACCTAGTGATAATCGCTGGAGAAAGCCCATATACAGGCCTGTCTACATGCATGAAGTTCTTTATTATGTGTACAAGAAACTAACACATAAAGTAGAATGTATGGGATACTGTGGTCATTTGGGATGGAGGTGAGGAAAAAACCTGCATTTTGTCCAAAATTTTACACCAGTGGAGCCAGTTACCATGTGTACAGTTTATATCAAACAAAAATGGCTCCAAAAAATATACACAGTTCTACTTCCCTTCATCCCATCTGAATGCAAAATTATACTTAGCTGGTAATTCTCAAAGCGTTTTGTTGACTTGGGTAAAGAGAAATATATTTTATGTGCACAGAATGCTTCAGGACTTTTTCTGCTCGGCTACCAATCTGCCAAGTAGGCTGGTGACCAATGTCCTGAGGTAACTGACCGTTCTTGGGACCCAGACACACTTCGCTGATCTAGGGAAAAGACCAACTTTGAATTCAGCCAATTTTTTTTCAATTAACATGCAAGATCAGATTCTTCGTCAGCAAATACCTTTTAGAAAAAGTATAACATAAACACATTTGGGAAACATTCTATTAAATGCTGTATAGATAATAAAGAGCTATGTAGATAATAAATGCATTGAGCTACACCAAGAGAATTATGTCTTTAAAGAAACAACTACCAAGTGAACAGGGATGTACAAAGTCCTCCGTTACGCAAGATTTCTTCTCACGGAAATTTACGGGAACCAAGCAGTGGGATGGGCTTGCAAGTAGACTGATTTTTATCAAATTGGACATTATAGCAGCATTCCTTGTGTATAAAATACGCACATGCTCTTTTCAAGAAAGGAGTGATAATCCACCACGGAATTACCTCCTGTTTAAGCGTGTACTCGTGTCTGCCAAAAATACCAAGATGTGTTGAGCAAGATAAAATAGCAGAAACGTGCTTTAAAATATGTTCATCTCTTTCACTAATCTACATTCCAATACTAAAAATTCTTATCCTGGGCATTGTTTCCTTAGCATCACTCAGGGCTCAAATTCACTGACTGAACTTTTAAAATTCTGCCCCGAACTGTCTGGTGACCTCTAACCCAACTACTGAAATAAGGCAGATTTGCTTTGTGGTCACATTATATATAGAATAAAGCAGTTGCCAAGTTTTGTTCTCATTGCACGAATAGGAGGTTTCCCCAGAGAAGTGTGGTGATTTGCTCTCCTAGCACGGAAGCAGTTAAGTTGTAAAAATCAGAGCCCTGGTGTCCTGAGTGTTGGTCCTGTGCTCTTCTCACGACACCATCGTGCAAATGTGCTTACGAGTTTTGGAACATAAGTATTGTTGGCATTTTGTTGTTGGATGTCGGCTAAGGAGGCTGGAATAACAGCATTAGGGCTGAGAATCTTGCTACCCACATGGGAGTAATTACTAAAAACTTTACAATTTCGTAAGAATTCCCGCAGACAAAACAATGAAAATGCTCTGAACTACTAACAAGCACATTACTGGTAAATGGGAATCTTTCCAGGAAGCCTTTCTTGAGTGCTCCACACGCTGACTTTTTGGCACGTTTTAGGAAAATAACATACCAGTATTTACACATTTTAAAAAATAACCACAGAATTACCATATCCAGACAGTTCTGCTGTTGCTCACCCAGGCCTCAAAATGAGAATGAGCAGATAACACATAGCCAAGGCCACCTGATTCCTGCTTTCTCTTGCAAAACATCCACATGCAAACCATTTTTCTCTTTTTCATACTTAGCACCAACAGGAAGAAGAGGTAAGTAAGAGAGAAGGCTGCCACACAGCTTTAAGAGCAGCCACCAAAGGCTGCTTGCCCCTCAGGAGTTCAAACACAACAGGGACCAGAGAATTTCCATGGATAGGGCATATGTTCCTAAGCTAATCTTTCCTTTGGTGTTCTTTTCTTTAATGGAACGAAATACATTAATAACTTTTAGAGTTTTAGCCTAACATGGCCTACATTATGAAATAATTTCTTCCTAGAATGTTAACGTCCAAGACGTTATTTTCTAGTATAAAGGAATTGGAAAATGGGTCATACATCCACATTACAAATGGTATAATTTGCTCCTCTTGTAGCTAAAGGCCTTCGTATAAGTTAAACACCACCAAATGCAGACGATCTTATCACACTATCTCAAACAGTTCTAATATTTCTAACCTCCAGACCACTAAAAGATCCTCCCGACTCCTACCGTATTTTTTGCCCCCAAAAGTCACACATTGTTAAAAAGTAAATTATGGTTGAGGAAGTTCAGAATAAGATCAAAATTACTTCAAATGACATGTTCCAAGAATAAAAATCACAAAGAAATTTTGTACTTATTGTTGGTACTGATTTTGGTGTATAACTCTGAAATAATTTTACATGTCTTATAGGATCCAGCAAGTGAATAAATATTAATCTTCTTTGGAAGCAAATACCGAGGCAGAAGGAAGATACAAATACGGAACAGGGAAGGGTGAGGAAGATCAGTGTTACATTTGAATTGGAAGTATCAGAATGAACTCATGATCTATTAAAAATGCATTTGTTCCCTAAAAGGGCCCAGAAGCAGTGATACCCCAGGAGAACCCAGATCTTGATTTCCAGATACCACTGCCCGTGAAATTCCAGGGCTGCCAGGGCTCCTGGAAAAACAGGCAATTCCCAGTCTGGGGCAGGAAAAATACACAAGCCTAGAACATCTTGCTATGGCAAAAAGCAAGGAAGTACTCAAGACTCATGGTTCACAATGACCCACAAACAAGCTTAAAGGTGCTCCTCCTGGCCAAATTTGGAACAATTTCATAATTAGGATTCTAAAAAATAATCCATGGGCCCAGATTGATACTTTAAAAAAGTGAGTAGAGGGAGGGAAGAAAGTACTTCTTGTAGAAAAATGTCAGCTAATAAAGGTAGATGGAATGCTAGACTTAGCAAACTTCTAGCCACCAATGATACAATAATGGATTTAGGCAGGGGTTATCAATGAATGATAAACCACTGAGGAAACAGGATATCCACACAGTCTCCAAGTAACTTCTCCCATATTCTTTACGTAAAAAGATTTTTTTTTACAGTGAGAAGTCCTGACACCAAGTGATAAATTCGGCATTAGCAGGTGACAGTAACAGTATGTGATACAACGAATGGGACACACAGCATGCCATCTACGTGGTCTTCCGCCGAAGTGTTTATTCTGCGCCTCATGAGAAACAAATAGATTTTTACAAACTAACTCGCCTGATTTTTCAAGGGACCATTTCATAAAACATCAGAAAGTTGGGAGGATTGTTCTAAAGATTAGGGATACCTGACAATCGAATGTCATAGTGGATTTACAAAAAAAGAATAAAAAAGCTTTAAAGACTATTTTGGAGAAGTTGAAAAATTCTGAATATGTACTACACATTAGATAGTTCTGTATCGATATTAAGTTTCTACTTGTATTATGATCATGTGGGGGAATATCCTTATGTTTTAAGAGATACACGCTGAAGCAGTAATGGGTGATGCTGCTTCTTTGAAAAGCGCTTAGATAAAGCAAAGGTGGCAAAATCACTGGTTAAATATAGTTAAAAGATATATGATTATTTCATTACACTGTACTTTCCACATTTCTGTAAATTTGAAAATTTTCAAAATAAAAAATTGGAAGTAAAAAAATAAAATTTAATTAAAAAGAAAGAAATAGCTTACGTATACCACGAGGGTACACTTGGAGGTGTTAGCGAAGTAGAGCGTCCTACTCTTAATTTTGACCAAAGCCAAAGAAAAACCAGAAGTGGCTAGAGGACAAACTGAGGAATCACGTGAAGATGGCAAAGAAATCCCCAAACTTCCTCTTGCCTATTTTAGACGTGTACGTGGCAAGTGGTATAAAGGTGTTGGTGAACAGGGTCTCATCCCATTAATCCATTTCATCAGCAAAACACATAAAATCAAGATAAAATGCAAATATGTTTCTCTTCTAAACTGTAATTCCAAAGGTGTTGGAGGACTGGCAGGGAAAAAGATCATTACTTTTAAAAGTTAATATAGGCTGGGCATGGTGGCTGGTGCCTGTAATGCCAGCACTTTGGGAGGCCGAGGTGGGAGTCGCTTGAGCGCAGGAGTTCAAGGCTGCTGTGAGCTAGGCTGACGCCACGGCACTCTAGCCCAGGAGCCACAGCAAGACCGTCTCCAAAAAAAAAAAGCAAAACAAAAAACATTGACTTCTTTTAAAAATTTACACAATGGTGAAACTAGGTGTTCTCTCCCAAGTGGAATATCTGTAATTAGATACACGCGATTACAGACTAGAGCCCCTACTGATTTAAAATCTCCCAAACTAAGGCCGGGTGCGGTGGCTCACGCCTGTAATCCTAGCTCTCTGGGAGGCCGAGGCGGGCGGATTGTTTGAGCTCAGGAGTTCGAGACCAGCCTGAGGAAGAGCGAGACCCTGTCTCTACTAAAAATAGAAAGAAATTAACTGGACAACTAAAAATACATAGAAAAAATTAGCCGGGCATGGTGGCGCATGCCTGTAGTCCCAGCTACTCGGGAGGCTGAGGCAGGAGGATCGCTTGAGCCCAGGAGTGTGAGGTTGCTGTGAGCTAGGCTGACGCCACGGCACTC
>CAUYRB010112416.1:0-13561 GCA_963574695.1 Propithecus perrieri
TAGTCCCTCACTCTTTGTGTTTGACAGCTGTTATTTTCTCTGACTCCTTTTTTTCAGAAATACATACCCAAAATAGATATATTTGAAAAGAAGAAAGCCTGAAGATCAATAATCAAAGAATCCAACTCTGGCAGTTGAAAAGTGAATAGAAAAATGTAATGAAAGAAAGAGAAGAAGGTAAATAATAAAGATTAAAGGGTAAATTAGCAAAAGTAAGTGAATAAATTAATAAAATTATTAATTAATTAAATCAATAAAATTGACAATTAACACATATTATTAAGTGTCCAATAAGGCAAATGGTTTAAAGAAAAGTCACTAAAAGTAAACAAACCTCTAGTGAAAGTGATCAAGGAAAAAAGAGACAAGAAAAAATTTTAAATTAATATCAAGAGCATAAAAAAGAGACATCACCAAAGATTACTCAGATATCAAAATTTATTAAGAGAATTTTATGAAGAAATGTAGGCTAATACATTTGAAAATTTAGACAAAATGGACACATTTATTTAAATACAGAATTTACCAAAACAGCAATAAGAAGAAATGACCATTCTTCTAAGCAAAGTATCGTAAGAATGGAAAAACAATCGCCACACGTACTCACTATTAAATTGGAACTAAAAATCAATCAACACCCATGTGCACATATGGTAGTAAAATTCAGCGGAAAGGAAGCAGGTGGGAGGAGAGAGTAGGGGATGGGTAAATTCACACCTAGCAGATACAGGGAACACCATCTTGTGATGGGCACACCTATAACTTTGACTCAAATGGCACAAAAGCAATTCATGTAACCAAAACATTTGTATTCTCATAATACTTTGAAATAAAAAAAAGGAATAAAGCAAAAAAATAAATAAAAGAAGAGATGAGAATATCTCAATCATGTAAAAACTCTGACAAAAAATGAAACCATAATTCGAGATCTTCAAATACAAAACTTCAAGTACAGGACTTTTTCTGTGATTTCCACTGAACATATAATGGAAAAATGATAAACTTAAACAGAACTTTCATACAACAGAAAAAGGAGGAAAACTTTTAATTCATTAATGAGAGCAGCATGACTTTGATACAATAACAAGTACTTTCCAAGAAGGGAATGTTACAGGCCAACTTTACTTAAAAATACAAATGCAAATATCCTACACAAAATATTTAAAAACCCAATCACGCAATGTATAAAAGCATAATATACCAATGAGAAAGTTGAGTTTATGTTGGGAGCTCAGAGCTTTTTCATACTAGGAACACAGAGAAACTTTCTTAATATAAAGTATATTTTCACGCGGTGTGAAAACTATTGCCAGCCTCACATCTAATGGAGATAGATTGATAGTTTTATTTCTAACATAATGAATGAATAAAGGATACATCATTTCCATTCAACATTGTACTGAATGTACTAGCCAGTGAAAGAACACTAACCAAAAAACCAACCAACCAACAAACAAAACCAAAACAAACAAACAAAAACGAAAGGAAGAAAGAAAGGAAAGAAAAAATCCAGAGTTATAAAAGATTGTACAAAAGGAATATAGTCAATATTCAAAATCAATTTGCCTTTGTATGTAGACTCTAAATATAATTATTACGATTAGAGAGTATATCTAAGTTTCTGGATACCATACAATATAAAACTTTAGTTGTATTTTTATATTTTAGCATCAGATAGCTAGAAAATGCAATTTCTTGGAGACAAATCTGCAGTCCTGAAAGATAAAACTCCTTCTGATATCCAAACAGTAAACGATGCATTTAAAAATGGTCTGGACAGCTGCTCCTAGGAAACACGCATAATAAGAGTCTAAGGACCATTACTTATCAGGAAAAGCTTTCTTGCAGAATTTGCCAGCAGGAATTCACAGTTTAACCATGAATCTGTGACTGGTGTGTGTGTGTCAGTTGCATTTCTTAACAGGGGGTTAGCTGTGTGATTATTTTAATAACTATACTTCTGAGGTCGTTATATCACCTTATGCACTTCAGTTTAGCAATTTAAATATAGACATACAGTTTCACAGGTTTCTTCTCATTTTGTTGTTTTAGAATTTATAGGAGTATGTCAGTCTGGGTGAAGTCCAGAAAGTAGAAGCCATTCTAACATATTCTAAGAAATGTGAGTTTTCATACGGGGAATTAGAGGTTTACACATCCATTGAAATGAACTGAGGAGAAAAGCTCAGAGAAAGTGCTGCTGGAGGTTGCAAAAGTTACACTGCAGTCAATGATCTAAGCTGCCTACATCTATCAAATGCAAAATTTGCAGTACCTCCTGCACAAAATGTTATCAGCTTGAATAATCTCAGGAAAACCTGCTAATCCCAGGTAACTGCAGCACTGAGATGGAGGGTTTACAGAAATCTGTTGAGATGTCCCTGCAAGTCTTGCATCTGTTGCTTGCTAATTTCCCCTGCTTGCAACTGTCATCAGAAAATAAGGGTTTCTGTCTCCTTCCCCTCAGATCTCAAGTGAGAGTCTCCCATTGTCAGATTTTGACCTAGGACCACACTGGAAAGAGATTTGTCTATGACTCAGAGGAGACAATAAAACAAGTAATCTATTTAACATAGATAGAAACCATCAATGTAATCTCTTTTGATATAAAGATATTTTGTTACTTTGACATATAATCAACCATTTCACAATTTTTTATTAAGGATAGTTAAAGGAAGTCCAAAAAATGATCAAAATTACCTAAGAAAAAATGTTATGTGTGAATGTAACAGATAAGCCATCATAATATTGGATCATGAATTTTAAGTTTACCAATCTCTGGTTAATTCATTTATAGTTGTTTTAAAATAAGTCATAGGGTTTTTAAAATCATAATCTCAAAAATCACTATTTAATGTGATTGCAACAGTTACTCTTGAAATTCCAAGTTTGCTTTCAGAATAGTAAAAACAAACTTTCATTTTTTCTTTGGAAAACTGAAGAATGTTCATACCAGTTGAGCCAAAGATTTGTGTTTATAGAGTAACGTCACCATCTTGTGGTGTTTTAAGATATTGCTACTAAGGATATTAAAGGGTATTTTTAAATCTGTCAATATGAAAGCACTAACTTTTAGTGCTTTTAGTCAGATGAAATGTATTTAACCAAGGAACCAGCACTTGTGTTTTAATCTTTACATAAACAACTGCTTTAAAACAGATTTAAATGTGATTTTCTGTTTTAGTAAAGGTCTATTAAATGGAAGGCTTTTATTTAGTAAGTTGAATTCCACATAGAACTCTTATTTGCATGGTCGTTTATTTGTGATTATTGTGATTATTGTCTGCATCTTCCATAAAAATGTAAATTAAGTGAGAATAGAGATTTTATCTTGTTCATAGCTGAACCTCCAGAGCGTCAGCAGCTGGCCTAACAAATGCTTGATGAATCAATGAATACAGGTGTGAATGAATGGATGCTGTTATAATATTTTAAGAAAAATTAGTTTCTGAATTCTCCTGCTTTTGTAACAAACCATAGAAGCTGAAACTTAGAATTTTTTGAAGCAATCAAATTGGTAAGCTCCGAGAGATATTGGTGTTTGGTTTTGTGTTTCATCAGTGATTTTGTAAGGGGGACCATTTGGATGGCATAGTATTAGTTTGATTTTGTTTTAACTCAGTACATTAGGACAAATGTAGGTTTGTTGTGGAATCAATTTGGTCCATAAAATGTAGTGGAAAGAAGTAGCATTTGAAATCAATCACAATCAGACCAATGTCCACTTCTATCTCTGCAAGTGTGATTTGGGGAAACTAAAGTTTCTGAACCTCAATATCCTTTTTTTTTTTTGATATTGGAGATAATAATAACTTCTCTCATAGAATATATAGAAACCAGAAATGTTAACTTTTATTAGTTTGAACATTTGTATTCAAAACCAATATGTTGCCTACACAAGTGAATCAGTTTCCAAACACTTAAAGGTGATATATTTCATCAGGTCCCACGCAAGGCATCAGGGAACAAACAAACGCATGAGAAGACATAGTGCTCCTCAAAAACTAGTAATCAGTACTTCTTGAATCAAAATAGTATTGTTTATTTGGTTTGATGCTCCAGTTAAGTCCAAGCCCTGATATTTATTAAAATAAAATTTTCCTAATATTATAATTGTGGGAATTTTGTAATATAAGTTGTTTCAGGTTCTCCACAGCTAGCTTCAATTCTGCCTGCCACTAGATTCAGGGTAGAGGAAGGCAGGGGAGGGAAAGTAGTTGGGTAATCGTTATTTGTGGATCCTTTCTAGCTTCTTGGGCCTGGCAAATGGTTAAAGAGAATTCTCTGTAGGGTTTGAGGAGGAATTTTTGCTGAGTCTTTCTCTTCTGAAGTTTCTTGATGTGGATGGTTATCTGTGATTCCTTCCTAAGCCTCTGGTTATCAGGAATCACACCTCCAGCTTCCTTCTGGTCCCCAGTTATGTGAGACTCTCATTCCTGGGAAATATTTCTGCAACTCATGTCTGAAAACTCTCAAAGTACAAACCTATCTATGACAATAATATTCCTTGGCTCTGCCACCGAAACCTCCTTGTTCTCTAGATTTTCCAGGTAGGAGTCATAACTCAATTCAAAGGGGAGGCAAAAACCCTTACCAAAGAAAACTCCCTTGTGAAATTTCTTTGATTATTTTATTTTACCAAATAGATAACGTGGTTCACCTATTGGTGAACCAACTGGTCCTAGAGCCAGGTCTCATAGCTATCTTTTGGGAAATTATATTTTGGTCTGGCAACTTACGTTGTAATTTCATATCTATTGTAACGTGCACTTCAAGATAACAATATATTTGAACACCCGTTTGTACATCTTCTGATCTGAACTAACAAGCCATGCTTTGAGAAACTAGCTAATACTCCAGTAAGCAAATAGCCACTTCAATGTTACAATATTCTACATGATTCAAGCAAAACTGAATTCAAGGGATGTTATCAAATTTTAGTATCACCTTTTAGTAATACTTATTTCTCAATATCAGCGCATCTGCAACTGAAGTTTGATTTTAAGTTAAATGATTTCAGACACCATATTAAAGATATATTACGTGCAAAAAAATCACATCATTCTGTCCACTCGCAAGAATAGATCTACTACAGAAGATTATCAAAGGTCAAGAAGGAAAAGCACGCTCGATGTTTATAAGAGACCATCAGCTGCACAAGTGGACACTTAACGGTGAGTGAATCAAGTAAGAGAAATGAGAAAATTTTGTGTGCAATGTAATGATATAAATTAAATTGCAAAATAAAAATAAAAGGGCTTAATCAGGAACATTTATAAGTACAACGAGTCATTAAACTGCCAAGTGTCTGAAAGAGCAAAGGCAGCAAAGACATCTTTTGCCCTTTTATAGGATTCTCCAGGGATAGATCTTATTGAAGAGATTTTTAGAAGAAAAAAAATCAATAGACTTTTAAAATTCTGAAGTAATTATTTGGCTGGATTAATATGGTTGTCTTTTTAAGAATTTAAGGCAAAAGATAAGGTGACTTAATTAAATGATCCCAAGTTTTCAAATTAATAAATATTAACACACACTGAAACCATCTTTACTGTCATCATAGGGCCATCTCTCTTCTTTTTTCCTGTGGCTTTGCCATATTGATCCAATTATAATTTAAGGCACCTCGAAGATAAGACCAAATTTGAGGTTAAGCTGCACTAAATTTCTTACATATATATTTTTTTCTGATAATTAGGTCCATAAATGAGGATAAAAGGAAGCTGGGTAATAGGAAATTTTGGAGTAGACTAAGTCCTGTTAGGTAAGTTCTACTTATTTCAACAAAATCTAATCAACCTTCTTGTAGCCCCTCGTATACAATGCCCTAAAGTATAAGCATACTATTTGTGTAGTGTTACTATAAAAATTAACATACAACATCAGACAATCAACATATTCAGTGGTATTACAACTGAGTTTTGATTAGTCAGCGGGCAGCTCTCTATGAGCTCTCACAAATGAAAGCATTTCATAGTTGAACACTAACATTTATAACGGGTCATCCAAATTATCTTTCATATTTAAGAGGTTTGGAATTTCATAGAATAGGAAAATCCTAAGACCTACTTAAGAAGTATAAAATTAATTCTCTCAGAGCAACTATTCTTAAAACCAAGTCTCCTTTTCAAAAAGCAAAAATATAATGTGTTAATTATAGTGAACACCTTCTTAATAGAGTTATGTATATTTAATGGTGAAAATTAAAAATAGTGCTAGATCATTACAACAAAAATGTTTCCAATTGTTGCAGAACACAGCTAGCTAGTCTTCACCCTGACTTTACAAGAGAAGGGGAGAGAGCAGAGTTTCTTGTCTTCTTGGTGGCTTAATTAAGGTAAAAGGGAGATTGGAGGGTCCAAATCATGCTCCATGTGTGTGAGCTACAACCACTACATCCTTTTCCTGTGGAAAGATGAGATATCTAGAAACCCCTAGAGGCATGTCAATGAGATCACTAGCTTTAGTCCTCAGTCTATTTTGTTTTCTGCATATTTTAGAATCTTCACTGGGTAAGTTTAAAATGTATGATAACACTGTCCTGTGACCATGCGTACTCTATAATCTTTACCCAAGAAACCGAGCCCTCTTTCATAGCTGTCTCACTTTCTGAAACTACTGCCTTTTTCCCACTGTTTCAAAGAAGAAATTATATTTTTAGAGGCATTTATGACTCGTTTAGAAACCTCCTCAAATCCCACACTTTTAGTTACCACTTGTTTATTACCTTAACTGAACCGTAGTTTTTCCCGTCTGATTTTCAGTTCCACCCCAAACAATACACTGGTGTTGTTCTCAGAATAAGCTTCTGTTGTCAGGCAACAATTGCTTCAAAAATTCTGCGTAACAATCACAGAATCCCACTGAAATAAAACAAGAAGAATTTGTGCTTAATGTCTACAGTCTTGGCTCCAATAGGTAGACTTGTTAACAGGCTGTATGTCTTCCTGGGCCTGGCTTCTTGGGGTTAGTTGAGCTCGTTCTGTTACTAATGTGTCCATTCTGTGGCCTGATCTAAAGGGTACAGCCACCTTCTCATTACAGCATCAGAGGTGCAAGAGGGCAAAGTTCAACGTGCAAGCCCATTTAAAATATTCTCTTTGACCAAAGCAAATCATATGACTAAAGTCAACACCAATTGGGAGCAAATATTTCATGAACAGTCCAAATGATCACAACTCTCTTGTTCTAATTACTCTTGGCATATAAAAATATTATGAGAAAATCAGGGATTAAAAAACAATTTTATTTTGCTCTTGATTTTTTAGGTCAGGAATTTGGGGAAAGCTCGTCTGCACTATTTATGTTTGGGGTATCTCAGCGGTTATAGTCAGGTGGTAGCTGAGGCTGCAATCATTTAAAAAGTCTGCTAGGCTGATATATATCCAAGACAACTCACTTGCTTGGCTGACCGTGGATGGTGGCTATTGGTTAAAAACTGGGTGGGGCTGTTAACTAAAGAGCTCGTATTTGAGTCCTCCAGCTGAGGCCTACTTCCATCAGTGATGCTCTTCTTTAGGCTGAGGACACTTTCCCTGGGAGAAAACCCTGCTAACTGACCCCTTGACAACCTTTCATAAAGTCCAAATGAGGCCTATAGGAACCAATACTGCTGTGAATGGCACAGCTGGGGTCTATTATAACTAACTTTAATCACTTAGTTGAGCTGGGTGCCACCTCTCTTCTTTAATGTTCAGGCATGTGTTAAATACAAATATTAGCGTTTTCCCCAAATGTCAAGCGGATTTTGCTCTACGATTTCTAGGTTTTCTGGCGACTTTGAACTCCAACCCGATGCCTCCTCCGACTATTAAGACCACTTCTTTCTGTTTTGCTCCCTGTGCTACTATAATGAAGAAACTGGAAAGTGGCCTCAGGGTCAAAGTTAAATGAAGGTGGAGCCTCCCTTTTGGGTTTCCCATGTTTCAAGCATCACAGTCCCTCAGTTTCCTGACTCAGTTTCCTGATTGCTTTCCAGGGCCATCAAACAGTTTCTTCCCCTCTCTGCTTTTATAATTGCTATTAAGTTGAGGATTAGTGAAATTCAAACTACTCCGCCATACACAAAAGTGAAAGCCAAATACTTACATTCTGTGCTCTGTGCCTTGGTATTACCTAGGTAGCAACTCAAGACTCCAATTGTTTGGCTGCTACAATCGGGGCTTCGTTGGCACCAACACTGGCTTATCTCTTGCATTTCGTCCTTTTCCCCTTTCAAAATTATTGCTTTCATTCAGTTAACAATGTTATATTTTTAGTATATTATATTCAGCACCGTAGTAGTATCAATGGAGAAAGTTGTTTGGGTAATTCTCAGTCTGCCAAATAACTGGAAACCGAAGTGTCAAATCCATTCCACACTCATTCCAGAGCTGTGATCCTAAAAATTAAATCAAGCATATTACTCTCATGCTTAAAATGTATCAATACCTCCCCATCTCCTTCTGAATTCTAAACTCCTCAAGTGGCATACACTGATGCTTCCAGCCTCCCCCATCCCGTTTGAATAACTCTACTTCTTCTTTCTCAACAGCACAAAATTGCTTGTAGCTCAGAAATATCGAGCTGCTTCATAGTCCAGCACCTTACTTTTGCTGCCTCATTTTCCAGGAGAACTTTTCAATTTTCACTGTCTCCTTCAGATGAATAAAGCTACTCATCTCAAGTACCAATTCTGGGAAGACTTTCTTGACAACTCTCTAACACACACGTGTGTATATCTCTGTCTTTGTATTTACTACAATGATAGGTCCTATGCCATGGAGTCTCCTGTCTCTTTTGTAGTGTATGTTCTTTCTCCAACTTCATTTTATACACCTTAAAATTTTAGGATGTTTCTTTTACTTATAATCTGCCATGTATTATAGTAGTCTGTGCTTAAAGTGCAGCATCATTCAGTGCTTGTTGGATTTACTTAAAGTTGCATTACACATAAACCAAAATATTATTCGGCTTTAACAATCAGAACTGGAGGAATATCATGTGACAATAATTCAATCATTGGTTTTATCTTCTTTAACTTTCTTGCTTATACTGACAAAATAAACCACTTATAGTGTTGTCTATTAAATGACGAAATCATTATTTCGTTGAATAGAAAATTGAGAAATATAGCATATCACAATTACCATAATTCTCTGTATTATCGATACTGGATTAATCTAGAGGGCAATTAAACATTTGACTACCTGGTTAAAAACATTTTGCAAAATATTCACCAAGCATGCATACAACTTAAAAAGAAATGTTACCTATATGATGTTGTAGTTCCGTTGTCCTAAAGGAGACTTCAGAAGAGGTGAATTTATCTACATAGATTAATAGTTTATTTGCTTTATGATTTACACTGAACATACCTTTACTTTGGTTAGCCCATATTTTGTGTTTTCATTAACTATCACTTAGATATACAATGGGAAATTTATGACATTCTGGCAGACTTAAACTACTTTGGCAATCTAACTTTGTATTTGAAACAGAAAGAGTTATTTTTAGGACATGGTTTAATCTTGATATCTATTTATATGAATTCTTTTCTAAATCGTTATTCTCATATATTCCTCTATAATATTTGCTTCTCATGTATCTTTCATAAACGATTCTCAAAATAAAACAAATGTTTTAGAATGTGAATTGATTGAATTCTTTCAATCATGAGTAAATTTTGCATATTTATTCGGTGTTTATAAACTTTCCCCCAATAGCTTTAATTTCGGAGTGCATAAACATCACACATATATCCTGTGCTCTTTCGTGGTGATTATACCCTATTGAACCTTTTTCATCTAATACTTCTACTTGATTAATCTGATGTAGTTTTCCTTTCTTATCTAATTTCTAATTGTGTTTCTTTCTCATCAATATTCTTGATCCATCATTGTCATTATAATTCCATTTTCATCCCCTAGAGTTTGATTGCTTCCGATATTCATTAGTACCTCATTTCTTCTATTGTTACACATAGTTCAGGCATTTTTACACTTCTTAATACTTGTGAAACTAATATTAAGTAATTTTATGATGAAAATTCAAAAAATATGAAGTTCTTTTAAATAGCTACCGTCTTGTAAATTATAGGCAAACATGTCATATGCTTGCACTGCTAGGATGGAATAATTATGTAAGATATAGGCCCATTTAAATTTGGGTGAAAGATGGTAGTTTTATATAGAAAGGTTTTAGAATTTCTATAAATGTGTATATTTTCCCTAACAATGTCAGGTTCTTAATTTTAAATAATTAGGAATATGTGCTTTTTCAATAGTCTCATTTCATTTTATCTGTAAAATGTCTTTTTCCTACTAGTTCCCATCCAACCCATGCTTCTGCCTGATATTTCATTAGACGAAGATTATACAAGGTAATGGATGTAGTAAACATGAATAAAGATGATAATTTTTCATCAAACCCTCAATTTCTAGAATAAAAAGTGAAGGAAATTATGTTAAACTTTTAATGAAATCATCACTTGATTTTACTGCTACTCTATGTGTTTATTTTTAATTCCAGAGTGTTTCGACAGATTAAGTAGAATAATTTTCACTCATGTAGAAAACTATGCAGGCATTTAATAAAAACACATTAAACTTGAAAATTTTAAGTATAAAAGTGAAAAGAAACGTGATCTAAAGCAAGATGACAGCATTTGATTTCTTGAGGGCGGTGCAGGGATGTGAAATTAAAACCAAACAGCTAATTTTCAACAATGTAGGTTCATGGACTCTTTTATTTGTTTTTAATTTTTAATGATTATGGGAACATAATAGTTGTATATCTTTGTAGGGTATATGTGATGTTTTGATATAGGCGTACATTGTGAATTAATCAAATCAGGGTAATTGGAGTATCCATCAACTAAGGCATTTAACATTTCTTTGTGTTAGGAACATTCCAATTCTACTCTTTTAGTTATTTTAAAGTATACCCTAACTTATTGTTGTTTATAGTCACTGCTGTGCTATCAAATATTACTCATTCTATCTATTTAGCTACATTGTTGCACCTATTAACCATCCCCACCTTATCCCTCCCTCACTGCTACCTTTCCCAGCCTCTGTTAAACATCATTCTATTCTCTGTCTCCATGAGATTAATTATTTTTGATATTTAACTCCCACATATGAGTGAGAACATGCAAGATTTGTTTTTCTGTGTTTGGCTTATTTTAGTTAATAGTGTTCTCCAGTTTTATCCATGTTGTTGCAAATGGCAAGATTTTATTCTTTTTTGTGGCTGTACTCCATTGTGTCTATTTGGGTCTTCTCTCTTTTTTCTTAGTTAATCTGGCTAAAGGTGTGTCTATTTTGCTTGCTTTTTTAAAAAAACAACTTTTTGTTTTGTCAATCTTTTGTATTTTGGAGGGGTTTAAATTTCATTTATTTCTGCTCTGATCTTTATTATTTCTTCTACTAATTTTCAGATGCATGATTAGGTTGTTTATTTGAAGGTTTTCTACTTTTTCGATGTAGGTTTTTATTACTATAAACTTTCCTCTTATTACCACTTTTGCTGTATTCCGTAGGTTTTGATATGCTGTATTTTCATTTTCATTTTTTTTGAGAAATTTTTAAATTTCTTTCTTAATCTCTTCATTGACCCACTAGTCATTCAAGAGCATATTGCTTATTTTTTATGTGCTTGTATATTTTCCAATGTTCTTCTTGTTACTGATTTCTAGTTCTATTCCATTGTGGTTAAATACTTGGTATGATATCAATTTTTTTGTTTTTTGAGACTTGTTTTGTCGTCAAACATATGGTCTATCCTTGAAAATGATCCATGAGCTGAGGAGAAGAACATGAATTCTACACCTGTTGGTTGAAACTTTCTGTAAATATCTATTAGGTACATTTGGTCTATAGCACAGATTGAGTCCAATGTTTCACTGTTGATTTTCTGTCGGATGATCTGTCCAATGCTGAAAGTGGAGTATTGAGGTCTCCAATGCTTATTTTATTAGGGTCTCTCTCTTTAGCTTTGATAATATTTACTTTATGTATCTGGATGCTCAGGTGTTGGGTATATGTATATCTAGATTTTGTTATATCCCTTTGCTAAATTGACCCCTTTACCATTATATAATGACCTTCTTTGTCTCTTTGTACAGTTTTTGTCTTGAAATCTATTTTATTTCATGGAAGTATATCTATTTCTGCTCTTTTTTGTTTTCCATTCACATGGAGTATCTTTTTCCATCCCTTTATTTTCAGTCTCTACGTGTCTTTATAGGTGAAGGGAGTTTCTTTCAGACAACATATAGTTGGCTCTTGTTTTTGTAATTCATTCAGTCACTCTATGTCTTCTGATTGGAGACTTTAGTTAATTCACATTCAATGTTCCTATTAATAGGTAAGGACTTACTGTTGCCATGTTGTTATTTGATTTCTGGTTGTTTTATGGTCCTCTCTTTCTTTCTTACTTCTTTCCTGTCTTCTTTTGTTAAAAAGGATTTTCTCTGGTCGTGTGTTTTAATTTTTTGCTTTTTATTTTTTGTGGATCTGTTGTAGGTTTTTGATTTGAGATTACCGTGAGGCTTGTAAAAACATTTTATAACCAGTTATTTTAAACATATGACATTTATGCTTACAAACAAATAAAGAAGCAAAGAGAAATTTAACAGAAATTATACTCATAAACTCCATTTCCCCCACTTTTTAACTTTTTTTTTTCTATCCATAGCTTTTTATACTATCTCAAAAAGTTGTTATTTTTAATAGGCTAGTCATTTAGTATTCTTACTCAAGATATAAGTGGCTTATACACGACAATTATAGCAATAGAATATTCTATATTTGTGTCTTTCTTGTTACCAGTGAGTTGTAAATCTTCAGAAGATTACTTATTATTCATTAATGTCCTTTTCTTTCAGATTGAAGAACTCTTCACATTTTTTGTAGGACAGGTCTGGTGTTGATGAAATCCCTCAGCTTTTGTTTGTCTGGGAAAATCTTTATTTTTCCTTCATGTTTGAAGGATATTTTTGCAGGATAAAATATTCTAGGGTTAAGACTTTTTGCTTCAGCACTTTGAATATGTTATGGCTCTTTCTCCTGGCTTGTAAGGTTTCCACTAAAAAGTCTGCTGCTAGATGTATTGGAGGTCCTTTATATCTTATTTTCTTTTCTTGCTTCCCTAAGGACCTTTTCTTAATCCATGACTTTTGGGAACTTGATTATTAAATGTCTTGAGGTAGCCTTGTTTGAGTTAAATCTGCTTGGTGTTCTATGAACTTCTTGTACCTGAATATTGATATCTTTCTTTAGGTTTGGAAAATTCTCTGTTATTATTTCTTTGAATAAACTTTCTACCCCAGTCTCTCTCTCTACCTCCTCTTTAAGGCCAATAACTCTCATATTTGCTCTTTTGAGGCTGTTTTCTAGATCTTGTAGGCATGCTTCATTTTTATTTATTCTTTTTTCTATTCTGACTGTGTATTTTCAAATAGCCTGTCTTCAAGCTCACTAATTCTTTCTTCTGCTTGGTTAATTCTGCGATTGAGAGACTCTGGTACATTTCTCAGTTCGGCAATTGAATTCTTAAGCTTCAGAATCTCCACTTGATT
>CAUYRB010112419.1:0-10269 GCA_963574695.1 Propithecus perrieri
AGGCCGAGGCGGGCAGATTGTTTGAGCTCCGGAGTTGGAAACCAGCCTGAGCAAGAGCGAGACCCCATCTCTACTAAAAACAGAAAGAAATTAATTGGACAACTAAAAATATATAGAAAAAAATTAGCCGGGCATGGTGGCACATGCCTGTAGTCCCAGCTCCTAGGGAGGCTGAGGCAGAAGGATCACTTGAGCCCAGGAGTTTGAGGTTGCTGTGAGCTAGGCTGACGCCATGGCACTCACTCTAGCCCGGGCAAAAGAGTGAGACTCTGTCTCAAAAAAAAAAAAAATGCCAAACAAACCAACTTTCTTTTTCAACAACTTTTCTATTAAATTTATAGAATTTCTCATTTAGAATCATAGGCAACCATTTTGCACCATATTCTTAACAAACTGATCTCATATCTTTAATAGTCTAATCCACTAGGATTGATGACCCCCAAATCTGTTATGTGTAAAGGCTTAAATTGTAGTCATATTCACACTCTTATTTTGTAAAATGCTAATCAACCTCTTATCAAAGAACACTCTGTACTTTAAAAAAATTATCTTTGGTTTTAAAGGGAAAAATGATCACCAGCACTTCTCTGGAAAACTCTCCTTAGGATTCATTTATGGAACCTCGCCTGATAGCTATAAACACCTTTTAGGACTTAAATAGTTAAATGAAAATTTAATCACCATGGAGTAGTGGAAAATTCTAGAAATTTAACAGGAATGTTATTGGAAAAAATGTTTTTACCTTTGGGGATTTTTTTTTTTTATTTCAGCATATTATGGGGGTACAGATGTTTAGGTTGCGTATGTTGCCCTTGCCTCCCCCCACCTTTGGGGATTTTTAAATGAATAAATGTAAAGAGAAAATAAGATAAGAGTAAAAATCTAGGAATATAAAAACTGAAATCTCTTAGGTTAGGTACTTAACAAACATGATCTAGTTCCTAAACTTCTTTGAACCTCTAATTATCTTCTCAGTAAAACAGAGATAACTTTTTTCCTACCTCAAAATATTAATAATATATATGAAGGTCGTCTTATAGTTGCAATGTCCTCTATAAACACGAGGAGGGTTTTTTTGGTTTTATTTATGTTCTTTGGCATGAAGTTTTAATATTGTACCTTCACGTTGTTTTTCAGAATTTCACAGGACTTTGGAATACTGCATTGAGCTATCATTTACATTAACTAGAGCCCATTTTCAGTATACCTATTCTACCTAGACTTCAAGTTTCTACCAACAACCTCTTAGAATTTATCTGTAAAGTTTTATTAAATCACCTCCAAATCTGATGTAGAATAACAGATAACCCCTAAATATAATTATATGTACTGATATTTTATTTCATTTTAGAAAGCAAAATCTTTAAATAGCTCATTAAGGTAAAATGACTATCAAAGGAAATATGATTATAAAGATATTCATAATTTATTAAATAATTCCTAAATTCCCTCTGAAGTCAAGAAAGGACTACCTGTATTAAAGAAAGCTCTACCAAGCAAGAACTTCTTGGGGCAATAAGCCAGTGAGGCTCCACTAAAAAGTACAAGTTAATCCACAGGCCAAAGTACAATGACCCTTTAAAGCAGGCAACCTAGAGAAAAAGTTCTAGATTTGCTTTTACTTTTTAAAAATTATTTTATTCAAAAAACACTTATATAGTGCTTACAGTGTGAAAGACCTTGTTCTAAGTCAACAAATATTAAATCACTTAATCTACATAATGACTGTTTAGTTAGGTAACTATATTTCTATTTTATAGTTGAAGAAATTAAGGCATAGAGGTTAGGTAACTCACAATCTCACAGAGCTAGTTAGTGGTCGAGCTAGTATTCAAATCCAGGTAGTCTGGCTCCAGAATATATTCCCTTAAGCACTATCTTAAGCTTCCTTCCACAGGAATATACTTAGTAATACTTATGCATTTCACATTCTATTAAATTTGGAACTTCTATGTGATTAAAGATAAAAGGAAATTTGCAAATATCTATTTCCTTAGTACAATAAAGAATGAATTAAAAGATATATTATCCATCAGATGTGCAGTGTTTCCAGAGTTAATCTTTTAGTTAATCTTTTCGTTGGGTCACTAAAAGGAGTCAGGAAAAAAAAATTTATATACCAACATAAATAAATTAATACTTCCTTTAGGATGCTTCAGAAAACTAGGAATCAGAGAAATCCAAATAAACCATGATTGTAAACATAGGAAAAATTGGCCTCACCTAATTCTACAAGAAAACACTCTGTAACTAGTGCTGACCACAATGATCAATATGCATGCACAGGTATCAGAGATAAGGCTGGAATCCTTCAGCTTCCCATTGGCAGAGATGCTGCCAAAGACTCCATTTCACAATTCAGAATTTTGGAGACCAAAGTCAGAGTGTACTTAGCTGAAGCTACAGCCTTGTCCTGCACCTGGAATCGCTAATCCTTGGGACCTCACACCTTGAGAAAATAATCCTATTAGAGAAAGCAGAGAAGAGCTTTCAAAAGAACCTTAACAGTACTTCTGAAGTGCATGCTTTAATTTTTGTTATTTTTGGTTACAGAGTCTCAATGATAGCAGTGAAGTTTCCACTTTCTTGAGTTTGGGAATAGATGTGTTTCAGACATCCTGAAATCTGAAACACATTTTCCCCATACTACTTGTGTTATATATACAGAGATTCCACTGTGATGTGGCCACAAAATTTTAGAACTGAGAAGAACCATCATGTTCTCACATACAGACGAAGAAATTATGGCCCAGAGTTTAAGTGATCTGAAAAACAATACACAGCCTTTCACTTCTCAGCCTTATATATTTTTTTCTACTCTATTTTACTGCCTGTTTTAGCTACAAGAACAAATTGTACCAGGAACCCAACCATTATTTCTACATTAGTGCAATGAAATGCTTTTAAATTCCACATATTCTGACTTAATAATAAACATTTGGAATCAAACGTGTTGATAAATTAGGAAACAGCCATAATTATCCCTCCCCACTTTTTGGACAGTTAATACTATACCTAAAGAATTCCTGACATGTTTAAAATTATTGAGGTCTCTTCAGTATTCCTTTTTAGTCAGTTTACCCAAACTTATGGCTCTTTATTTGCTAGAAGTGATAATGTTCTTGCATCTTTCTGTTCTCTGTCCCCTTTGTATCTTGCCCTATCCTCCTGCCATTATCATCTGGTGAACCCCAGAATGGGATGAGAAATGTTACATGGCAACTTTCAATCAAGTAAGATTCACTTGCAAATAAGACAGCCCAAAAATTTAACAACTCTCTCCCTAAATCACTGAGGATATCATCGTTGGTCATTTACTTGTATGCCTAGAATCAGTGAATTTATTTTCTTGTGAAAGGGAAAGCAGGGCAGCATGAGGGTACTGGGGACCTGAAGTAGAAGGTGGCAATGAGAACCAGGGTGAAGAACGGGAAGGGTACAAGAAAGAGAGAAGGCAATGAAATAAATTTACCTACTGTGGATAAGAAACATAAAAATATTTAACTGAAATTTTATGATAAAAATCATCAACTTTAAGATAGACAAAAATATAGAAATGATTGACAATAATGGGTGAAGTAAATTGCTATAATGAAAACCTCAAAATTATCCAATGAGATGATAGAAGCCCTTAAGAAAAAAAAAAAAGAGAATATTTAAAGTGCAAACCAAGCAAGCTCGTAAGACCAGAAGTTAAGGGGTTATTACCCTACTCACAGTTATAAGAATAAAAGCTCAATGAGAAAAACATAAAATTATCAGTTAATGACATTTATTGAGGGCCCTGTGTGCTCAGTACTGTAGCAAGTGGGTATGAAAGCAGAAAAGGATACAAATAAAATAGAAGGCAAAATAAATGAAAATTCATGCCCTCCGATAGCTTACAATATAGTTGGTGATATGATATATATGCATGAAAAAGCCTTAAAATGCTATATATAATTATAAATAAATATAATCCAAACAAATCACAACATCAATGAGAAAAAATGATAAAATTTATGAAAAAGGGATGAAATTATATAAAAAGTGAATATCATTTACTCAGTATTACAAAAAAATTTGAGAAATTCTCATTAATATATCATCCTTATATAACTCCTAGCAGTTATTAATCTCTTTTTTATTCCCAATAACCATATTTTTTCCCCAAACTACAATGTACTATTAAAAGAATGCCTAGGTAGAAGTCAGAGTCTCCAGTTTCCTTTTTTCTACTAACTATATAGTACTCTAGAATAACTATATTTTCTTCTAAGTTTTATAAAAACAATTATCATGATGAACCTAAATAAAAATTTAATTACTTGAAAAAAAGCTAACAAAGAAATCAAAATAGGTTATACCGAAAAAACTTTCATGCATCATATTATAAAAATTTAACATACCACACACTAAGGTCATAATCAATTTTTATAGAAAAGAGAAAAGGCTCCACAAATACTACTAAACAATATAAGCAGGCAGAAAATAGGCCTAAAAATTTGCAGTAAAGAAATACACTCTGATATGCATGCATGGGCAGGGCTGCATGCACACAGGTAGATTTTGAACTTTCACTAAGTTAAAAGCTCAGAAATAACACAGTTAACAAGAAAAATATGTTGAATCTGTGTATTAAACATAAAACAAATCTTCACAAACTGTTAAATATAAATTTTAAGACTCTCAGAAAAATTTCAAAAACAGCTCTCCTATACTGTATCAGTGGTGAAATAATCTTATCTTCTATGTGGAAGAGACCTTGTGGCTTTCTTTACAACAAAAAAGCTTCCTGGGTAATATTTGTACCTAGAATAATGAAGTATTTTCAAATGAGAAATTGGAAAAGAATTATTTTCTGGAAGCAATTGCCTTAAGAAAAGTCTAGAACTATTTTAAACAATTTAATTCTAAAATTTCTGAAGATTCTGAGTTTCAAATTGTAACTGCATCAGTAATACACATAAGATGATAACCAAAAATTTTAAAACTTAAAATAATTTACTTACAGATCTATAAATACTACTATCATAAAATACTTTTCAAAATAAAACTGAAAAACTACACAGAACCTCTTTGTATTGATAGTAAGATTTTACTGCTACTAATAAGTGGGGAAATTCTACACAAATTCAACCAAAAAACTTAGAGGTGAGTTTCACGGTCACAGCATGGAGGCCAGGCCCACGCTCACCTTGGACGTCTTCCTCTCCACCATCACCATCTTCTTCCTCATTGTAAGCCAGCTCAGCCTGCTTGTCTGCCTCATACTCACCTACGTTACCATCATCCCCATTATAATCCGCCAGTTTAGAGCCATGCTGCGGATCAACAGGGGATTCATTCTCATCAAAGAATCGGCCTGTGAAGTAGGTAGAGGATTAATTCAAGAGTAAAGAGAGAAGAAAAGAAGGGACCTACACTGAAAGCAGACCAGAAAGACAAGTGAAACCTGGCAACTTTCAGGGTACTGGTTATAAAAAGGATACATTTTGTGAAGGTTATCTAAGACAAAAGTACGTGTGAAGACTCTGAAAATACATAATGTTTATTTAAGAATTTCTCTTTTGTGTTAATTTTAGGATGTGCTTCTTAAGATTTGAATATTTTCTTAAAGAAATGGACACCATTTTCAGGATTGTTTTCCTAATAACCAACGACTTCTCTAATTTAAGTATGTCCAATTTAACGCTTTTGGAGAAGAATAAATCATTTTATTACTAGACAAAACACACATTTGAAATTTGCAGTTTCAAATGTGTACTTTGTCTATTGATAATTGTTACTAGATTTTCAAATTTTAAATAAGTATTGTGTCTAGTAATAAAATGATTTATTTTCCTAAGGTGTTAAATTAGACAAATGAATAGTTGTGAATAATTTTTCCATGAATAGTTCTGAAAACTTTAAAAAAAAAATAAGTGAGTACTATACAAGCTAATTTCTTTTTCAATACTAAGACAAACTAACACACCTGAGGGCTATCTCAAATTCCTTCAGTAATACTGATTCACTGTAGCCATGGATTTCCAAGAAGGGATGGCAAAGAGAGCAAGCTATTATTAATAGAATCCCTAGTGGTTTTGAAAAAAACATTCTGAGTAATTCTGGTTTATCTCTTCCCATTTCCTAAGCCAGATTTTTTTAAAAGTCAGTAGAAGTATAAGAAAGTTAACCTGCATGAGGCCATTATATTGTACACATTCATAACCATTAGAAATCAAGAACAACAATGGACATAACACCTAACATAGAAAGCTATTCAACAACTAGACATTGAAAATAAAAATGTTAGGTACATTGAGATCTGACTCATAAATGCAAGTAAAACTCTACCTTCGACATTAAACGTAACATGAAAGTAAATTTTATTTTAATCACAAAATATGAATAAAAGTAATTTGCTGGTGATGTAAGAATTTAAGACTTAGAAATTTAACAACTTTCTGTGATAGGTCTAAATTTTTGGAATATATTTCAAAAACTTGCAATGAGATGCTTAAGAAAAAATCAACAGCTTGCTTTGCTTGGAAAGAAAAGTTAAGTTACAAGTGGAAAGAATTATGGAGGTACTGGTCAATTCTACAGATGGCTCACCACATCATCAAGCCAATATATTTTTTTCATAAAAGACAGGGTCTTGCTATGCTGCCCAGAATGGAGTGCAGTGGCTATTCACAGGCACAATCCCACTACTGATTGGCAGGGGAATTTTGACCTGCTCTGTTTCTGACCTGTGCCGGTTCACCCTTACTAGGTAACCTGGTGGTACCCTGCTCCCAGGAGGTCACCACATTGATGCCAAACTTAGTGTGGACACCCAATCGGCATGCACTACAGCCCAGAACTTCTGGACTCAAGTGATCCTCCTGCCTCAGCTTCCTGAGTAGCTGGGACTACAGGTGTGTGCCACCACACTCAACTAAGCCAATACATTTCTAATTGCTGAGGAAAGAGTCATTTAGGAAAACAAAGAACAAATCACATTTATATAGGTGGGTAGGATGTGGGGACAATAGGAGACTAAAGTAATTGGGAACAATAAAAAGAGCATGAATTCATCTTAAAACTATTCTAGAATAAGCTTAGAGTATGTAAAATAAATAAATAAATGGAAAAGTTGATCAAATAGAGTTAGAGAAAAGAAATGAATATACAAGAATTACAAAGGAAGACAGTAACAAGGGAAGAATTGGTAGGCTGTTTGTGAGAAAAATACTCTGTCTCCTAATTATAGTAATATAAAAAAACATTTTGGTGGCTTTTATTATCTCTTTTTCTAATGATAAAATAAATGATGTCAATGTAAGCAGGAAAAAGTGAGATTTATAGAAATCTATATTTTCTTCTCCTTAACATGCAATATTTGCTTAGGGACAAAACAACTAGTCTAGATAAATAATCTTTATGCAATATGAAACTGTTTTAAACATATAAACATATAAACTGTTTTAAACATATAAACACTTAAATATGGTAGTTACTAGTGAGTTTTTCAAAGTACACTATTTCTTCCAAGAAAACTTTTTCATTTTTTATCCATTATGAAATACAGAAGACTAAAACAATTAGCCTAAGAGAAGTTATTGCAAAGTATACATAGCTAATTTACTAATATTGTCAGACATGGATTAAAGAAATGGCCCACCTATATTTTTTATAAAATTCCAACGATTTGAAATTTCCTTTTTTTTAGGTGTTTGACTGATTAACTAGCCTGAATTCAGTCGTATAATTTTTTTTTTTTGGAGACAAGGTCTTGCTCTGTTGCCAGGGTCAGAGGGCAGTGGTGCCATCATAGCTCACTGCAACCTCAAACTCCTGGGCGCAGGCAATACTCCCACCTCAGCCTCCCAAGAAGCTGGGATTACAGGCCACCATACCCAGCTAATTTTTCTATTTTTTGTAGAGATGGGGTCTTGCTATGTTGCTCAGGCTGGTCTGGAACTCCTGGCCTCTGGTGATCCTTCCGCCTCAGCCTCCAAAAGTGCCAGGATTATAGGCATGAGCCACCACCACAACCGGTCAGTCATGTGATTTTAATACTATAATTACAGTAATATTTAAAGATAATAAAAATATCAATAACAAGGATGGATACACAACTGCCTCTTGTTTAATAGTAATCTGTGCTATTATATGTACAGAATTGTTATGTTTGGAGAAAGTGCTAACCCTTAATATTGGAGTTCCAACACTCTCATAGACAACAAGAAAAAAACAGAGCCAACTACACGAAGTTCCCAGTCAAGTTGGGGAGATCAGACAGTCTTCACATTAAACAGTGAATGAATACGATGGTATAGATAAAAATGAATAATGCTGATCAGTATAACATACTGTGAATTATACAGTTGTCAAGCAACATTTCAATATGAGTTAGATGGGAGGGTTTCAGAAAGAAGGCAAACATATTAGACTATGACAGAAGGAAGGAAAGAAGCATTCAAAGAACAGGTAAGAACGCAGATGGGGTATTGAGGAGATAGTAAAGAGATCTGACTGGATTTACATAAAAAAGTAGAAAGACGAAGTTTGGACAAGCAAATTAAGGATAATAATGGGATATTTTTAAAGTTAGAGGTTTCAAAAGTTAGAGATTTCCCTCCGCTTTACAAGGTCATTGAATTAAATGACAAAGTATATGAAAGTATCTACAGTGTTCTTTCATCCATTTGTTGAACAAAGATTCATGATAGGTATTGTGCTAGGCAATGTGATACAAAAATAAACTTACTATCTCCATCTCCTGTAACTCAGTGTAGTAAGAGAGAAAGACAAGTAAAAACATAATTAGGAATGACGCTATGTGGGTTATAGCACAGTGATCTAGCAAGTAACATCTGGGTATGGAGACAGTTGCTTCAGTTGGTTTCCATTTGATAAAGAGAGTTGAACTTTATGTTGGAGGCAATAAGCAGTTGTCATGATTGCTTTTAAACTCCCAGAGAATGGTAATCTAATCTGCTTTATGCCCTGTAGTAGCTCCAGAATCTATTCAGGTAAGCAGCTATACAGGCTTACACTAGGAAGATAGAGAAAATGTTAGAAACAGGTGAATCAAACACATTTGAAAATGACAAAATAAATATATAGTATATTGGAGTATAAAGAGTCAAAGAATGATTCCATAATCTTAGCCTGGAAACTAAAAATAATGGTACCTATACCCAAAATGGTACAATTGGGAAGGTATGAGAAAGTAAATGTTGCTTTGGATAAACTGAGCTTGGGTCCACAGTAAGATATCCCAATGAGAATGTTTTAGAGACAAATGAATATATGAATCTAGATTCTAGGAGCAAAGTGAAGGACAGGCATGTAGATTTAAGACTCATAAATTTCAAGATGATAGGTTAAACTATGAGAAGATAATTTCTCTTAGGAAATAAATATTTACAGAAAACAGCTATAAGTCAAAGGAGTGGTCTTAGGAAATGACTATATCTAAGAAGGGAAAAAGGAATAAGGGCAAAGTTATCACATGATGGTATAAATCTGTGATGTGTTATGACAGGAATTAAGTACTAGACTTCACCTCTGAAGCATTTCACCTTTTTACAACCTTTAATTCAGTCTGTCCCTCAGTAACCACAATGTTAAAGCTGTGCCCAGCTAGGGGAGTAATATCATAATTATATTTAGTGTGGATCTATGGAATTTCTTATTTTGTAGCAAAATTCAACTGTGCACTTCAATATTATTTTCACCCTGTTGACTGTCTGAAAATGATTAACTTAGAGTCTATTAGCAACCAGATAGCTTCATCCCAACCATTTAAACATGAGAACACAAAGAAACACCACACGCACTAGCTACTGAAAGTCTTTGAACAGTATCAAGTTTGTAAAACAAACTGTAAGAGATTGGTTTCAATATTTAAATTCCTTTCCTGAGCCAAATGAGCTAAAGAAGTCTACTAAATACATAATAAGCATGTATGAAGTAATTTTTCATACATCTTCCTTTCTTCAATTCATATACCATATGGTCTAAGTTCATATGTTCCACATCACCTAAAGTATCAGGCTTTGATATACTTTCAGTTCACTTTAAACAATACAATAGAACTTCATATAGAATGCTAGACAGTCTGTAAAACAGATTAAAAACTTTAAAAAACCAGTAGAAAATAAAAAGACAATAACAATAAAAACATTTCTCAGGCCAGGCGCGGTGGCTCACGCCTGTAATCCTAGCTCTCTGGGAGGCCGAGGCGGGCGGATTGTTTGAGCTCAGGAGTTCGAGACCAGCCTGAGCAAGAGCGAGACCCTGTCTCTACCAAAA
>CAUYRB010112424.1:0-22123 GCA_963574695.1 Propithecus perrieri
TCTTGTGGGCACACCTAAGTGCAAGAAAGGCTGGGAAATGTAGCCTGTGTTCCAAGTGGCCACATAGCCAGCTAAAAATTATGACTTTTTTTACTACCAAAGAAGTAGAGGATGAATATTGGTGGCAACTAACAGTGTCTCTCATCAAGGATGTCATCAAGCTATTAAAATGTAGTGTGAATGTGTGTTTGAAATATTTCTAAATAAAAGGAGGGGAAAGGTGCGGTGTGGTCAGTGCTGCAAATGAGAAACAGAGGGAATCGCTGTGTGCGGCATGACCGGGGAGCTGAGGCAGGCCTCGCGGGGGGGACAGGGGAACAGGGCGGGAGCTGTCCGAGGAGGAAATGCTGGTGGGAGCATCGTGTCCCTCAGACGTGTGTGCACACACAGATGCAAAGAAAACCAAGGGTAGAATCCTAAAGTCAGGACATGAACAAGAACCAGAGAAGGTGCTGATCCGCAGTTAGAGAGGCGGAAGGAAAACCTGGAGAAAGGAGTGGTGTCCTGCTCACCGAGAGAGTGTACGGTTGTGCGGGGTCAACAGCGCCAAAGGCCAAAGACGTTGAACAGAGTAAGAAATAAGAGAGGTCCTGGCCTTGGTGACAAGAGGGTCACTTGTATCCTTGCTGGACCTGAATTCAACAGTGGGTTGAGGAGAGACTATGGAAACCAGGATGGTGACTGTACATGCTCAAGTCGCTGTGACAGGACACAACCTTTTTTTTTTTTTGAGACAGAGTCTCACTATGTTGCCCAGGCTAGAGTGCTGTGGCGTCAGCCTAGCTCACAGCAACCTCAAATTCCTGGGCTCAAGAGATCCTTCTGCCTCAGCCTCCCAAGTAGCTGGGACTACAGGCATGCATCACCATGCCCGGCTAGTTTTTTCTATATATTTTTAGTTGTCCAATTAATTTCTTTCTATTTTTAGTAGAGATGGGGTCTCGCTCTTGCTCAGGCTGGTCTCGAACTCCTGAGCTCAAACAGTCCGCCCTCCTCGGCCTCCCAGAGAGCTAGGATTACAGGCGTGAGCCACCGCGCTCGGCCAGGACACAACCTTTTTACAAAAAACAAACAAAACATAAGAACTGTGCAAGTGTTGCAAGTTTTGTCCTAGTGGCGCTCCTCCTTTCTCTATTCTCCAGGCTAATAGTGTCATCTGTAGGCTGGGAGGGGCGGAGTTAATGCTCTGCAAGGTCCCCCACCAAACCTGAAAATGGCATGAACAGAGCGAAGGGAGGTTTGGTGGGACGGCAGCACTTGAGCAGAGATGAGAGCAGCGCCGCCCTGACTGTAACAGCACACCTCCTGGCTGCCTCAGACTCTCTCTTCACCGTCGTATTATGAAAGCATGTATTCCAAAACACTTTGCTTAATGAGCGATTTTATTAATAAGCTCCTCACCTGTCTGCTGTGGCGGGCAGCCTTGATGGATGCCGTGTAAGGGCCGCACTTATCAGGTGCCCTTGGGATGAGGCTGAGGATGCCATGTCCTGACACCCATCACAAGGCACTCTGGTTCCTTTGGTTGCTCAGCTGACCCCTCCTCAGGGGCCTGAGTCTGAAACTCAGGATGCAGTACGAGCAGCGGGCTCACACCTGCATGGGCACCAGCAGGTGGACGAGAATTATCAGATTACGTCTTCCCCAGCAGGGTTAACCCGAGGTGGGGACAACTCCTGGCTCCTCGGGCCATGTCTTCTCCGTTGCTCTTAGCACAGTGTTGGGCGTCATCTCAAGGAAAGTATGGGAAGGTGCTGACACCGGCAGCCTGGGGGTGTAGACTAGGGGAGGGTGCAGAGAAGACACTCGGGGGCAGGTGATGATCGTAACTAAACTGCAGCTTCCAGAGTCCAACCTCTTCTCCACCACAGCAAAAGAAGCAAGAGATAAGTCTGAACAATCCCTTTGAACAATGCTGAATCAAGGTCAGCTAATTATCAAGGCAGTGCCGAGAGGCCCACTGGCACTTACTTCTTATTCTCTGGTGGCCTCACATGTCCTGGCATTTGTGCTTCCACTTCAGTCAGTTACAGGGACGTATCAGAGCTTATTTCTGGAAGAGACCACTTTTGCATTGGATGGTAAAAGAGTTAAGGACAGCCTTGCAAGGCACGGCAGAGTCTCCTGACATGGGCCATCTGGCAATGTTTCCAGCTTGGAAAAGTACGGAAAATGTAGGTTACCCTACAGGCACAGTTTCCTAATTGAGCCCTGGCAGGGATCCAGTGGCCTTGAGCTAATTCACTGCATCATCCCCAACCTGGGAAAACTTCAGGCCAAGAAGCCAGATCTGCAAATGTTATCCTCCAGCCTTATGTATTCCTAAAACATTTCATTGCAATCTGGGGAGGGAACGCTCCCTATAACTTAATTGGTTTCCCTGACTCAGAGTCTTCCTCCTTTCAGGGCACCCTGCACGCTGCTGGCACAATTCTCTCTCAAGAACAAAAATACAATCTCACTCCCTTGCCCAGAATCTACGTTGACTATAGAATTAAATTTAAGCTTCAAAGCCTGCCGTTCGAGATCCTCTATAAGTCTCGTCCCCAAAATCCCTTTGTCCAGAATGATTTTATTTTCATCTCCACTCTGTTTATTCCTTCCTTTGCTGATTGAACAGACATTTATTCAGCACCTTCATTTACTCAGATGCCATAGTGAGCACTGGGGTATAGAAAGACACACTACAGGAGAGCAGGTTGCCGTCAAGGTGCTCAGACTGCTCTACAGGACAGAACTCCGACAGCCGAAATGCAGCCCAGGTCCCCGGCAGCCCACTTCCTCTCCCTCCTGAAGCCTTTTCTGATGGCTCTTTCCATTGCCCCACGGACTTTGCACTTCCACTATAAGGCCTAATGCCTTAAATTAGATTGACTAATTTCATATACATATTTAATGTATGTTGCTTGGGTACTGGGACCATTGCCATTCATTTTCTTCTCTTTTTCATAGCACCTGGCATTTTCCAGAACCCTATTAAATAATGGCTGGGTTGAACTGAACAAGCCTTTGATCAGGCCTTTATTCTGAGTGCATTAAACACTGTGTGGCACTTTCTTTCCTGTGCCAGGTCAGGACTGAGGCTAGCAAGTGCAGCAACGAGTCCCCAGAAGGTGTGGCTGCCTGTCACACAGCTGGGGTTGGACATGCTTCTTTTAATTGGCCTCCAGGAAGAGATGGAGTGCCAGCAAGGGACAGACCAAAGGCCATGTGACAAGGGGCACTGGGTAAGGAATGAACAGCAGAGCATCCTCAATCCATTTAGTCGGAGCAGCCTTCCCAAGGCTAACTATGGAAAGGAAAACCTGCCTCCACCTGCGTTCTTCGGGCAGAGACTGGACCACACAGAGAAGACGCTCGAGGGTCACCCCAGAGCCCAGAGCTCTCCCACTGTCTCTTTGACGTGGAGGACCACTCAGCCCCACAAATCTCCCATTTCACCTTGAGAGGGTTTCTGTTCAATTTCTTATTCAGGATGCATCTGCACCCAGACATCCTACAGCTCTGCCCCAGAAGGTTCCATGCACACAGTGTGACCTCCAGCTGAGAATCACACATCTGCTCATTTCACACCTCGCTGAAAATTCCATCTCATATCCCTCCCCACTGTGGCAGGGCCTGTGTGCCTGATTGAGACATCCCAGTAGCACAGAACAGCTTTTAGGGTTTTTCTCCTCCAAAGGAAAGGAAAAAAAAAAATGTTTAAATTGGATGTTGATGGAATTTGGTGTCAGGAAATGTATCTCGCTGGGTTGTTAAGCTCGGATAAGAAAATGTTTATGAAAACACTTTGTAAATGGTTAGGCTCTATGTAAATGCACCCCCACTGCCAGGCATCCTACAGCTCTGCCTCCAGAATGTTCTGTACACACAGGTTATTATTATCACCTCCCTAAGCCTCTAGTTGGTTACCAGCATCATCCCCTATATTTAGATAAATCCTTCCCCGTCTTAAATTTCCCCCAAACTGAAAAACAATATGAGAATTGTTCAAAAGACCAGTCCTCATTTGTATGGCTCTTAGCACAGACAGGCTGAAAATATGCAGGGGTCTTTCTTGGTAAACCACCTTCTATAATTACAAACTAAACAGACTCCAAGGGGCTGAGGGTGCATGGAGAGACGGTTATCTTGCTTAGCTGGGCATAACAGTCTCTGACACCCCTCTGAGTTCGGAAAGCTCACTCAACCTTAAAATGCTAAATTGTGAATGCATAACTGCACCTAAACGGGTCTGTGCCTGCCAGCCCCGCCTTGTCCGTGGCCTCTGGTCAAGTGCTGTTCTCGTGCCGAGGTGTGACCTTCAGATGTCTTCGTGATGGTGGGGGGTTCTGCTGCACCCCAGAAATGTACAACCACACTGACGCAAAACCAAGAACCCGCATGACCTTTCTCCATATCCCCAGGGACACACAAGGCTCAGGAAGTGCCCATGGTTGTTGGTGTACTGTCCTAACAAATTACCACAAACTGGGTGGCTTAGAACAACAGAAATTCATTCTCTCACGCTTCTGGAGGCCAGAAGTTCTGGAGGTGAAATCAAGGTGTTGGCAAGGCCAACACTTTCCCAATTAAAAGCAGAGAACCCCACCTCCAGCTGTGTGACCGGCAGCTGCACAGCCTGGGGATGCGTTGGGGCACTGGCTAACTCAAGTCCTGACCCGGCATTTGAAACAAAGTGCCACACAGCTGCATGAAAGTAGACAAAGTGAAGTTGGGAGAGTCCTTTTGACACTGGAAAGTGGATCCCAAAACCGGGGTCTGGCCTTACACCAAGAGGGTTCTTGGCTTCGTGCAGGAAAGAATTCAAGCACAAGTCTTATGTTGGAAACCAAAGCAACATTTATTAAACAAACAGCAAGCAGGCTACCCCAAAGACAGCACAGGGGTGATAACATTGCTTTCAAACTCTATGGCTATCTCTTGATCATATGCTAATAAGGGGTGGGTTATTCATGGATTTTCTGGGTAAAGTACAAGATTTTCAGGAATAGGGGTTCCTCCTCTTTTCACGCTATATAAGGTAACTTCCAGGGGTTGTCATGGTGATTGCAAGCTGTCATGGCACTGGTGGAGTTTCCGTTAGCATGTTAACTCATTATAAGCAGGGCTTAATGCGTTACAAGGGCGAGCAGAGGTCGTTCCTGTCGCCTTCTTGGCTCTTACTGATCTTAACCAGTTTCTTCACTGCATTCTGTTTTCCTGGTTTTGTTAGAGGCCTTGGTCCAGGGCCTGCAGGGGGTTTTCCTGTCTCACCAGCTGCTGGTGGCCCCGGGCATTCCTTGGCTTGTGGCCGCATCTCTCTAGGCTCCACTTCCACCTCCTCCCCTGTGTCCTGTGAGTCAAATCTCTCTCCTTTCTAAGGCCACCTGTCATTGGACTTAGGGTTAGCCTAAATCCGATGATCTCATCTTGAGCTCTTTAACTTAATTACATCTTCAAAGACACTATTTTCCAAATAAGGTCATTTGCGCAGGTACAGAGGTTAGGACTTGGACACATCTTTTTTGGAAGCCACAGTCCACCCTCTACAGCTGTTTAGAAAACAAAGCCCCATTGGAGGGAGGGGACACACTCCTCTTCACTCTCCTGCCCCTAGCATCAACCTTGTCAAGCACGGTGCAGTGATGAGGGGCCTGCACCCCGCAGGGTCCGCCTCCCAGACCCCACAGTCGCACACTCTTGCCTGACAGCCCCCCCACCTCTGTTGCCCGTGAAGCGAATGAGGCCAAGGGAAGGGCAGAGCTGACCTGCTCGTCACTCTGTAGACCCTGGCTCTGAAAACAACAAGGACGCTACCTTTGTAGGGTCTGGCCCTGTTCAAAGGTTCATTGCACAGGTGAGAGCTCGACTTTACTCACACAGCACGCTCGGGCACACAGAGGGCTTCGCTGGGGACCAGCCTCTTGACCGTACAGGGAAGCATTCCAGGACCCCCTGTGATGCTGGCAGCCTGAGCTTATTCCACACCCAGGGAAACTGAGGCACAAGGTAGTCCGGTTGTTTAGTCCCTACAGATCAGAACTTTGGAGCCGGTTGACAGTTCCTGTCTCCCCATATGACATGTAGACACAGTGCCCTGTTCACTTTGGTTGTAGGTTAATAACAGCTCTGTCTAAGAACAATGGTAGCTCCCTCTGCTGCACACCAATTGTATCAGGCCCCATGCCAGGCACTTTACGTGCGTCACCACCGATCTTCCTAACAGCCCATTCGCAGATGGGGACACCAAGGCCCAGAGAGAATAAGTAACTTTCGGAGCAGAGAAGCTGAACCCAACACTGGCTCCAGCCCTCACAGGGGTGTTCCTGCTGCGCTCGCTTCCTTCTGTTGAACTCACGGTTTTTCCTTTTTGTTTTCTCCTCCAGTTCTCCAGTTTCCAGATTTGTCTGTCCAGGTGTCACGGTAAAAAGCCCATCAGGCCTAAGCACGCGAGGTGCAGGGGATGGCCAGGGCCATCCCGCTCAAGAAGGCCCCCCGAGTGAACACCTGACAGAGGTAGGTGCCTGTGTGTCCCCGGACACTCCGGTGACCAGCAAGCCAAGAACACATTGGCCCTAAAACATTTCTGTATAGTCCCTGTGTAGCAGTTGAATTGCTTTGAGTCGTAAGTTCTTTACGTAGCAAGTGGCCATAGCCTGTATGACTCTGTAATGTTCCATTCGTCCCTCCACCCGTTCACTCCTCTGAGACTTGTGACGTAGTTCCTGAGTGCACAGCACATGATGTAATAGGAGGAAGAAAAAAACACACCCTGCAATTTTGGAATCTAGGGATTAAGTTCACATTTGAGAATGCCAAATGAAATTAAAGGTATCTTTAATTTGGTGAGAATAATAGAAAGGGTTTTTTCTTTTTCTTTTTCTGTAAATCCGCTTGTTCTTACATCCTAGCAGCAAAGGCTGCCGGTCAGTTTGGGTCCTGACACAAAGTATCAGAGCCTCATTCTCTGATGGGAGACATGGAACTCACCATCTTAGTTTCTGCGGCCCTTGCTTTAAACAGTTAAGCCACTGTACAACACGCTGAAAGGAATAAATGGTTTCTCCTGCAGCTGGTTCCAACTTGCTGAAAGGAACACTGAGAAAATTTATGGACTCGGTAAATCTGAGCTGCCTCCAAGTGGCTTCTCTTACTCCAGCCCTCAGATTTGCAATGCTGGAATTTGAGTCACCTTCAAGATCATTTCATGCAGACTTCTTAGATGTTTAAGAAGTCCGCATCAAATAATGTCTGATTAAAGTTTAACACTTTTCACGGCTAAAGGCAAAACTTAATTTTGAGCCACCACGGCTTGCGAGGGACATTAATTAGTTCAGTGGCCCGCCTCATGTGACCCCGAGATACGCACCTAAAGAAATGGGCCATATGACTGCCAGGTGGGACCTGTTTGGTTCCTGAGGTTCCCAGAGACAGAGCAATATCCTGAAGCAGTTACAAGACAGGGTTTTTGCTTGTGTTTAGCGATGATTATTTTCCATGAGGAGCAGAAGTTTTCATAAATAGAGGAACCCATCGACACAGCTCCTGCTTAAGTCCTCAAGGGCGCTTCTAACCACAACAAGGATAATTTTAAAAGTTTTTAAATCAATGAAATTTTTTAAATTATAAAATTACATACACCTTAGCAGACTGTCTACGCGGCATCTATTTCCCCACATCTTCCTTCCCAAGGCCCCGACTTTGCCCGGTGTCCTCCTCTGCACATGCCGGCGGCTCCAGGGGAAGCTGACCCCTGACCTGACTCCGGCAGGTAGACCCAGGGCTAAGGCATCCCTCCTGCCAGGGGCTGATTTAGGAGGGGGCCTGTGACCCAGTTCAAGGGTTTCTGGAAGGGTTCCCACGCTCTTCAAAGGGAGACACCAAAAAAGAAGGCCCGTGTTTCTGTGTCTGGCTGCTGTTGTGCCCACACTGATTCCAGGCTGCTGCAGCCGGGCTGTGCCCAGGAGGGGAAGCGGCCCTTGACGGAGGGATGCTGAGATTGCAGGGAGGAGAGGTGGAAAAGTCAAGAGGGTGATGTTGCTGTACTGGCTGCACCCGGGTTCCTCCCCTGCTCGACTTCAGGTGTGCACACTCGTCCACGTCCTCACGGTGCAACCCAGCGCGAGTCAGGGCTTTCTGCTCCTTATAGCTGAAAGCAACACGGACACACGCTCATTTTAGAAACGTGTGTTAAGCAGTAACGCATAAAGAAGAAAATAAAAATCACCTATAATCTCACCGTCTAATAATAATCACCATTTATGTTTTCTTGCCTCCCCATCCCTCTTAAACAACCGATTTGGTGGCATTAATCGCGATCATAGGATTGCAGAAGCAATACACCTACTTTGTGTAAAAAAATTCAAATAGCACGATTACCGAATGCAGAAAGTAAACAGCTCCTGGCCGGGCGCGGTGGCTCACGCCTGTAATCCTAGCACTCTGGGAGGCCGAGGCGGGCGGATCGTTCTGAGCTCAGGAGTTCAAGACCAGCCTAAGCAAGAGCGAGACCCCGTCTCTACCAAAAAATGGAAAGAAATTAATTGGACAGCTAAAAATATATGTAGAAAAAATTAGCTGGGCATGGTGGCGCGTGCCTGTGGTCCCAGCTACTCGGGAGGCTGAGACAGTAGGATCGCTTGAGCCCAGGAGTTTGAGGTTGCTGTGAGCTAGGCTGACCCCACGGCACTCGCCCCAGGCAAGAGAGTGAGACTCTGTCTCAAAAAAAAAAAAAAGAAAGTAAACAGCTCCTGTGATCCCATCCCTTGAGTGGTGGACTCTCTGCAGTTTGTCGCCTATGCTGGGAACGTTCTCCCAGAATATCAGTGTGTTCTAATGTATGGGCTATTCCTGACTAATGAAAGCTGTCACTACCTTTTAAGCCCATACAAGTAAACTGGGTTGTTACAGTAGCTGAACGTCTGGGCCCTTGGAGTTGGAAGCCAAGAGGAGCAGAAGGGACAGGGACAGGAGTTTCTACTCCTTTCTGCAGGCAGAGTTGACCCAGGCAGAGCAACACGGTGGGGAGAGCCTGGGCTTTGAGCACAAAGGATCTGGGTTTGATTCCCTGATTCACTGTCAAAGGCTGTGTGGCCTTGGGCAGGCCCCTTAACCATTCTGAGGCTATTTCCTCATCTGTAAAATGGGACTAATAATGCCTAACCCAGTCGTAAGAGTCAGAGACAGTGTACATGGTATGGCTTCAACAAATGGCAGCCATTATGTCTCTTTCTGGACTCTTCTACACTTCCTGGCATCTCTGCTGTCTTTGCTTGTCTATATTAGCCAGGGGGTTCACGATTGCAGACAACAGGATCCAGTCCAGCTAATTCAAACCAAGAGGGGCTTAGGAAGGGATAGAGAGAGCTCACATAACTGTTGGGAGGGCCAGAGACACAGGCACTAGGCAGGCTTCCAGGGACAGCCCACTCCCGGAATCACACTGAAGAACTGGCTCCCACGGGAGCTGCCAAGCCAGGATGTGGCCGCCTTGCTCCTGTCTCCAGAACCAAGCTCCCTCCGCCGCAATCCGTGCCAACAGAACAAGGCCCTGTTCCCTGCCTCTTTCTCCACCTAAGTCAGTTCTGAGTCAAGGTCTCCTGCAGGAACATGCAATTAGTTGAATCTAAATCACACATCTGAACTCCAGCAGGTTTTATATTCCTGTGTTGGAAAGGTGATGCTTACACTCCGAAAGTGAGGAGAAGGTTCAAAACCTTCAGGACAGCCTCAGATAAGGAGCAGAACAAGCAGACACACAATGAAGTTGGAGGACCTCTGTCCTCATCTATCACAGATGGCATGTGACACGTTCCAGGTAAATTCCCAGCTGAGCTCAGATGGGAGTGGCAAATCAAGGTGATCAAAACATCCTGTTCCTCGATGTACGTGTCCGATGGGCCCTTCATGTTTCATGTTTTTACGAAGATGCTTGCCAGCTCTATTCTCCAACCGATGACCTCCGAGGCAGTATGACAACGGACCTGAAATTGTTTTCGGTGCAATAAAGAAAAATATTTTTAGTAAGGGCAGATCCACACTGAGGGTCAGTTCAGCCTGGGAAAAGTCCCCAAGGCCAGTTTCCTGAAGCTGTTCCTGATGTCCCGAGCTGCTGCCTTTTCTTTGGCATTGGAGCAGAATGTATCTGTAAAAGCTCTGATTGTTCTAACCGTCGCAGTTTTTGCAAGGCCGGGTGGAGCGCAGGTGGGTTTATGTAATCCAGGCATGACAGACAGAAGAGACGTGTGAAGCGCTCGAGCATAAGGCCCTTTGAGACTAGCCAGACTGCAGCCTGTTCTCATGGATGAAGACGTTAATTACCTGCAGTCATGGATGGTATTTCGCATCACTCCGCATAAATTATTTCACTAAGTACATACTCTTTTATCCTGTGGGTGGATAAAAGAAATGTTGCTTCTTGTCCTGCCAGAGAGCTCAGGTCCTTGACAACAGCCCAGTCTGCTCTCGCACAAGGACACCAGCTCCTGTGTGATTTTCCTGCAGCTAACTTTCTTGTTTAATGCTGATGAGGACTGGGTGTGATTCGAGACCCCTCCTTCCAACTCCTAGAAAGGTATTCTTTCCAGGGTAGGACAGAGCCTGGAATTCACCCATAGCCCCTAAGGACAAGTGGCCTAGTGATCTTCCAAACTGTGTTTTCCTCCCTCCTTGGCTGCATGCAGAGGGCCATTTTCCTATATGTTAAGACAGCTTGTGGGACCCCGCTTAGGAAGTCAGCAAAGCCAGGACTACCTTCATCGTGTTGAAGATGGTGGGATGGTTACTGTGAGGTACTAGTTCTTTCTCTTTTTAAATCCCCTGGGATTACCTTGCCAGTCAAAGCCTGTGCTCCCCGCATAATAAGATGGGAACGCTGTACAGAGGCGATGCTAATGGCAGCTAAATATAGACAGCAGCTTTCAGGGGCGCCGCCTGCATGTGCGCCTGCCACGAGCACTAGAACAATCACGGGAAGGAGGCTCTCGAGATGCATAATTATAACCTCGACTTAGGGAAGCATGGTCCTCTCCAGCTGGGGCCGAGGCTCTCCCTGTGTTAAATGACATTCCAGGACTGGCAGCCGGAACTGCTCTGTACTGTGTTACTTTTGGACACAGCGGCACCCGGGATCCTATTACATAATGGAAAATGTCCATTGTCCTTGGAATGTGCATGGCTCGGAGGACAGTCCTCAGCTGGGTGGAGATTAAGTGTTTCATTAATGAGTCACATTTGTTCCCTTATAATTAGGGTGACACACACGCCGGCTGGCCTGAGATAGTCTCGGTTTATGCCTACTGACTGAGGTAATTATTAACAACGCCCCCTTCACTCTCAGAAGGGACCTGGCTGGGTGACAGACTTCAAGAGCACTCATTTATAGTCCTCCAGGAGAAGGAGGGTGACAAAGCCCAGGTGGTGACGGACCCCCTTGCTAGACCACCTGGGTGAGAGGGCTGTAGGTTGAAGGAAGAGGGAGAAGCAGCTTTCCAGCCCCTTCTGATGAGCGGCCTGCTGTGCCCCCGCCAAATGACTCTGAGCAGCCAACACCTCCAGCCACTGGGGCCCTGCGATGACCAATGAGAGCCAGGTGGACCTGCTGGCCTACTGTATGCCCGGATGAGAAAAATCAAATGATCCCTGCCGTCCAGTTGACCCGGAAGCCGGCGCAGATGAGACTTACGCAGCCTTGGGCTTCCGGTCCTAGGTTCAAGAGAACTTCGGTGCCAACCTTGTGCAGGGGGACGGACCATCTGTCAGGCAGATCTTGTTTCTAGGGTCTTCTCATCGTGCTGTGTCCTACGGAGGCCTATTGTAACAGGCCTGATCACCCGGCCATTGTACACAGACTCACCCGCATGGTGAAAATGAAGACGAAAGCCCGGGAGACAGTTTAAAGGAGTCTCCAAGACCTAAAGGCCCCAAACTAAGCCCTTACCCCAACTCCATTGCAATGATAGACTTCCTTATCCCTCGGCCCTACCGAATGTTTCTTCCTGCAGGAGATGGCGGGGTCAACAGGGGCTGGGTTTTCTTGAGTAACTCATTGGTGACAGGCCAAGTCCATGGGGAGAGTTCTCAGCTAAGGGTTCATCTGTGTGGTTCCTCTATAATTCATCAGCCCCATCGAAAAGATACAGAGCACATCGATCACCATTAGGCTGTCGAAACATTCATTCAACCTGTAAGAATAGCTTACACCAGTCTCTTGCGAAGATGTTGATTGGACTTCTGCATGCACCCACCTAAAAAGCGCCTCTGCATGCAGCTTACTTCCATTGCATTAGAACAGAGAAAGCTGAAAACTGCTGGGTAGATGGCACTCAACAGATGCCAGAGATAACCAATCATGGCAACTGAAAAGAATGCTTACCATTCTATTTTGTAAAGCGGGGGCGTTGGCCTGGAATCACAGTCCAAAAATCCTCCCACCACGGCCCCAGCCCCGACTCGCGTCCGCAGTAGTTGATGAGGCCGAGAAGTCTACAGTCGGATACCTGCTGTGCATCCTGCCAGGTAGCTCCTCAGAGATATGCAAGGAGGTTGCAGAAAAGTCTGTGAAATTCCAGGATTGTTCAAACATCCTGTTACTAATAAAAATGTCCCTTGAAATTCCAAATCAAAATCCTTGACTTTTTAGCAAATTTATGTCTGTTGGTTGTCAGAATTGTAAAGTACAATATGAAAATTGATAAAAATATGAGATTTCCGTTTGACTGTGCCCCAAAAGCCAAGGGCTATACACGTGGTCCCCCATGCCGCTGCCTGTCCGGAGAGGAGCACGCACCTCCCTCCCTGGCTCCCTCTCCAGAACTTTGAGCCTCTTCCACCTGGAAGGTCTTTTCTCCCCATCTCTGCCCTCCAAAATCCCACACCATCCTCCCTGGTTCAGTTCCTCTGTGTAACACCCAGATCCGAGGGTCAGAATTAATTCCTCCTTCCTCTGGGTTCTGGGTCCAGGTTTTGCTTATACCGTTATTGCAGTTCTCATATTAATAATATTCTGCCTTACTGAGGGGTTCCTGAGGCACACCAATTTCTTTCAACAGCAAGAGCCCTCAAAATGCTTAAATTGATGTGAATTTTTGCAGGGTTTAAACATATGAAAGTCAAAACTTTTTCATTCTTCTCTGAATTTTCTTTACCACACAATAAGCTGACTTCAAACAGGTGTTGATAAAGAGTATTTTAAATATAAGTGTTCTTGCTTCTTTCTGCCAAGTACACGGAGACACTTGGAAAACATCTCCCACGGCCTCTCTCAGTTCCTTTTCTTTAAGAAACGGTGATTTGTTTCCTGTGTTTTGAAAGCAGGAGAACACGCTGCTTTGGCTGCAACAACTCCCAGGGTAGCCAGCACCGAAAATATCCCTCTTCTTGGAGGTGGCAGGCGCCTTCCCCCATCAGGGAGGAGCAGTAGCCATTCAGAACGAAGGCCTGAGACCTCCACCACCCTCCGCCCACACACACGGCTGAGAACAAGGGTCTAATCCCCAAAGGGCCTGAAACGAGTGGGATGGTTGATGAAATACCCCTGCCCAAACTTGGAAAGGTAAACCAGAAAGGCCTGGAGCTTTAAACAAAATATACAGCTGCAGATACCGCCGCAGGTTGTGGGAAAAAACCACATTTGCATTGACCAGTTTATTTGTACCTGGTGCTTGGTCAGACACAGGAAGGAGTAGGAAGGGGGCAGTTTTCTGGAGCGATTGAATGACTAAAGGCAAAACAAGAAGACAGCTCTGCTATCAGGAACTGAGAAGAGACCTGTGTTTCTGTGGTTTATAGCCGCCAGCCTCCAGAAAATCCTATTGGGACTTAATGGTTTGTTTAAAGTCTGTGCCTGCCTCTTGAATCATGAAGTCAGGGGAAGGGAAGGAAGAGACTCCTGGGATTATTTCTCAGATATCCAGGTGGACACACAGTGTTATGAAAAAGATTGCTTCAGGCAGGGATTGCAGGCTGACACCCACACCTTCCTCCCACTCAAGGCACCCTTTGCTGATTTTATTGGCACCTGCATTTTGCAGCCAGAATCTCTCCCCTGTGCCTGGGGAGTATTTTAGGCCTGTGAGTAGGATAAGAAATTGTCTGCATAAAGTGGGAATAATAAGACCTAACTATCAGGTCTAACTCTCTGTTGTAGAAGCCTTAAGGATCTTTACTTCTGATCTGAACTGTTTGTCCTAAAGACAGTGACAACTTCAGCCCCAGAGTGTCTCGGGGGTGGATTAGCAGGCAGACTTACCTTGGCTGGTGTCTCTTCCTAACTTGTTCTTAGCAAGTGTGTTGCTGCAGGTGTATTTTTGGGTGCATTCAGCCTGTGTCCCAGCAAAGCACCCGGGAAGGGATGGCTGGCTGGGAGGGCAGAGACGTGAGACACTGGGGTTCTGTGGGCCAAGGTGGCACTGACCTCTCAGAGACACCAGGAAGGTGACCTTCCTTGCAGGCACAAAGGAACATTAAGCTATCACTGGCAAATTACCAATACTCTGTCCCCACAAAAGAATTCATTTGTTTCATATATTTAAAAAATTCTAGAGTATACCATCCTTTTATTTAAAAATTTAATGTTTTAAGCAGAAAAGCTGTTTTTCTGGATAAGAAGATCTCTGTGCATTTCTGGAAAGAACAGAAGATTTCCAAGGGCAGCGATAGCAGATGATGATCTGCTCAAGGCTTAAGTACTTCTTAATTAATCTTTTTTAAACATCGTTTAGATACACAATTAGCTGCTCAGGGCCATCCTGGGAGGCAGTTTAACACACCTTATAAAGATATCAATACAGATAACTGAGATTTAGCTTTTCTCATCTCAAAAAGCTATATGTGTATTTCCAGGAAAACTTTTGAAAATAAAGATAAGAAAAAGAGCTTGGGGTAATCTTACCACTTAGAAATTATCATTCTTAGCTTTTTATTCTACACCTATGGTTGGCAAAATAATGCCCCTCCCCCAAGATATCTACATTCTAAACCATGGGACCTGTGACTATGCTAGGTCACATGCGAAGGGCAGTTAAGGGTGCTGACCAGCTGACCTTCAACGAGGGAGATTCGCCCGGCTTATCCAGGGGCTCAATGTAATCACAGGTCCTGCCTGTACTTTGACTGCATTTCACTAAGGTCTGAGTCAGACTTCTGACCTCCAGAACTGTAAGATAATACATTTGTGTTGTTTTAAGCCACTAAGTTTGTGGGTTTGCTGTAACTTGTTAGAGCAGTATAGAAAACTAATACAGTGAGTACCCTTCTAGCTCTTTTTCTTTGCATATATATTTTCAACATAAAAGCACAGGACCAGCCGAACACTTTGGGAGGTGGAGGCAGGAGGATCGCTTGAGGCCAGGAGTTCAACACCAGCCTGGGCAACACAGCCAGACCCCGTCTCTAAAAAATTTTTAAAAATTTGCCAGGCGTGGTGGCACCCACTTGTAGTCCCAGCTACCCAGGAGGCTAAGCCAGGGGGAACACTTGAGCCCAGGGGCTAGAGGTTACAGTGAGCTATGATCATGCCTCTGACTCCAGCCTGGGCTAAAAAAAAAAAAAAAAAAAAAAAAAAAAAAAAAAAAAAAGCACAGGACCACAATGTACCTAATATTTTTAAATAAACTTTTATAGACATATAGCAGAAAAGCACAAATCCCCACTGTGCAGCTGGATCATCATATGCTGGAAGACAGCATACTGTGAGACTGCAACCCCAGTTAAGAACTCAGACGTGACCATGACAGCCCGTAGAAGCCCCCGTCCTATTCCCAGTATCACCCTCCCCAAAGGGAACCTTATCTTGACTTCTAACACCATAACCCAGCTTTCTTGTTCTTGAACTTTACAAATGAAATCACATAATATTTTCTTTTTTATTGAGATGTAATTTACATAGAGTGAAATGCACAAATTTTAGATGTGTTTCTACATATGCATATACCCAATTAACCATTGTGTGACTCCAGATCAGGAGCATGTCCCCAGAGCTCCCTGACCCCCTGCCCAGCCCATATCCTTCTTCCCCAAATAATCAGTTTTCTGACTTCTAGCACTCTAGAATTATTATTATTATTATTCTTTGAGACACAGGGGCTCGCTATGTTACTCGGGCTGGAGTGCAGTGGCTATTCACAGGTGCGATCATAGCACAGTCTCGACCTCCTGGGCTCAAGTGATCCTCCCATCTCAGCCTCCCCAGGTAGCTGAGACTATAGTCTCACGCCACCGTGCCTGGCTTACCCTAGAATTACTCCTGCCTGCCTTCGGACTTTGTATAAATAGAATCACGCAGTATGTTGAAAACCTGTTGTTTTCCTTACTCATCAAAATATCCTAAGCATCTTTCCACTGTACAGTTGTGCCATAGTTTGTTTAATCGATTTCTCCTTTTTGTGTATGGTTGCTTCCCATTTGGGGCTAATTTTGAGAATTAAATAGCCGAGATGCATCATGTCTCTTACATTCATAGCGGTGGCTGCCGGCTGACTCCTCCCACATCATTATCGGCAGGCTAGTGGCTATTCCCAGAGCCACTGCCATAATCGATCGCTGCAAGATCAAGGCTCTCTAAAGGGAGACTGAGGACTCTTCCTCGGAAACAATCATTTTGTTTTTCTTATAGTCCAACATATAAGCCACTTCCTCTCCCCGCAACTGGGCAACCGAGAACACAGTTCATCTCTGGAGCTCAGTCAACCGGCCTAATTAGCGGAAAAGTCACGGTTCAGAGCTTCCTGTTCTGAGACAGGAACTCTTCTCATGTATTCCTTGGAAGACAAAGACCGTTCCTCAAGGAAGACCAAGTAAACAAGTCCACGCCTCTATTCTGGGTAACATGACAAAAGTTAAAAGGAAGCAGTTGGCTTGCAGCCAGTTCCAACGATTGTGTTGTTTGCACAGAAAGTACGTTACTAAGAAGCACAGGGGAGCCCAAGGAAAATGTTCACAAGCCTACAAACTATGAATTATGATACCACTTTCAAAAAATAGGCATATGAGGATATTAGCATTGTATGCATTAGTTAATGTAACAGCTAACAGTCTGTCAGACTGTAATGAGGCTGAGGGCTCTCTGGTGGCTGGAAATTAGTAGATGCTAAGTATGCGTGGGCTGTCTCGCTCCTTTAGAATATATGACACAGTATATGCTTCCAAGGCCAGGCGTGAAAAATAAAAGCTGTAAAAAGCAGGGAGAAAATATACCTTTGGACAATTAATTTCCGTTCATTCTCTTTCAGAGTGTTAAACAAAAATTATGGGGGGCCATTGTTTTGGACTAAACTCCTGCACGAGGCCCCAACACACATGACTAAAAATCAAAATGGAGTCACCCACGCTCACCAAACTGAATCTGAGCTGTTATGCGGCCTTCCAAGAAATCAGGAGAGAGAAATAATAGCCGAGTTTCCCCAATAGGCCAGTTTCAGTCTTCAACCCGCTAATGAAGTTCCCTGTTTTAATTCTTAAGCACTAACCTGAATTGGTCCCTGCCTTACAAGGGAAGTAACTTCGAAATGACCAATCTTTGTTCTTTGTTTCTGCTTTCTTCAGCCCTTCTCTGTCTATAAAACCAAATTCCTCTGCTCTGCTCACTTATGCTATTTTATGGGAAGAAGTGTTGCCTGGCTCTAGAATCGCAAATAAAGCCAATTGAGATCTTTAGACTAAACTTGTTGTAATTTTGTCTTTTGGCAGAAGGGAGGTAGTTAAAAGATCAGATGTCATCACTCGGTGGCGCATCTGTAGTTCCAGCTACTCAGGAGGCAGAGGCAGGAGGCTCTCTTGAGCCCAGGAGTTCAAGGCTATCATTGTGCCTGTGAATAGCCACTGCGCTACAGCCTGGGTGACAAAGCAAGACCCTGTCTCTAAAAAAAAGCCACAAAAACATCCTTTACAACTGAGCCATCAGATTTTTTTTCTTGGGATGACCACAGTTTTAACAGGACTGAGATGAAAAATTATTTGGAATGTAAGACAGCATGTACATGTACAATAATTTTGTGGGCCAGGGGTCCCAGCCCTCGGGCCTCTGTTTCTTTACCTGTGGGAAGGAGCCAAGAGCAGCATGGGGTCAAACTAGCCTCCCACCTGTCCAGAGGAGACGCAGGGCCACCCCCCTGCCGGACTCGGGTTGTGCCGACCACGTTTAACACAGAAACTCCAGACTCCAGATACCGACGATGGCAGGGCCCCACAGCACTGAGCTGCTTTATCAAGATTTTATTGAACATACTTATTTGATTCCCACTACACACTTGCCCAAAGGGCTGGAAGAGGCCAGGCATGGCGGCTCACACTCGTAATCCCAGCACTTTGGGAGGCCGAGGTGTGAGGATCGCTTGAAGCAAGAAGTGCAAGACCAGCCTGGGCAACATAGCGAGACTCCATGTCTACAAAAAATAAAAATAAAACTGCTCGAATGGGGGAAGTATGAGTTCGTGTGTGTGTGTGTGCGCGTGTACATATGTGTATGGGGGTGTGTGTGCTGCAGGGGGCTGAACGCTGACATAAACATCAATGCCAATTGTCATATGCAGAGACTACGGAATAAAATCAGTCAGCGAAGTCCCCTTCTCAAAGGGACTTTCAGGTGCTGCCGATAGCGTTGGCAAGCTCCAAGTCAAGCTTGAAAACCAACTCGACCACTCCACTTACAAAACCTTTCGGATTCCACTGTGAGACAATCCTGTATTGTCCTTAGCAAGAAAGTCAAGGACGGCACCTTTAAATTACCGGCATCACCCAAGACGCTCGGCATAGGCGGGGACCTTCTGATCTGGTCTACAGATTCCTGTTTCTCTTCTCTCTTTGCTGTGCGCTTGGACTGTCTCAATCTCCCTCTCTCTTTCTCTACTTCTATGTCTTCGTCAACTCGGCACAACACAGGATGGAAATTTAGAACAGATAATTTGTACTTAAAATACTTTTAGCATTTTTGTATCTTTCATTAGTTTGAAACCCCACGAGCAAGATTCTTTCTTTTCGTCCCAAGCCGGCGCTCACTAGTCACGTGCCTCTGTCCTGTCCATAAAGTGGAGGTAAGAACGAGACCAGCCGCAGCAATCTGTTCCGGGGGTTAAATGAGATGGAGGCAAAGCCCGGAGACGGGGCCAGGCGGGGGTGAGCGAGCTGAGGTGGGCGCTCGTTTGTGTTTGCGGCTCTGTGTTCTGCAACAGGACACTCCGGCCGGCCGGAGGTCTGCAAGCGTCTCAGAGGGCAGACAAAAAGAACTTTGCCTTCCCAGGGAGCAGTGAAGAAGCCCAAGAGGGAGCAGGTGTGGGAGAGGGGGAAGGGCAGCTGCACTGGGCAGACCAGAGCTGTCCCGGGCTGTCCTCTGCTCCCAGGGGGGGGTTCCTCTGGGGGGCCTGTGTGGCCTCCACTGAGGAGAGGCCAAAGTTCTGGGGCGTGGGGGGAGAAGGCGAGCAACAACCCAGGTTAAGGTCCCTGCTTCATAACAAGCACTTTGTTCCCATCGACCAGTGGGGACAAGCATTTCCGCGGATCACCTGTGAGACCAAGCACGGGAATTTGTAGGTCTCATCTCAACCTGAGGTCACCAAAACCGTCTCCAGAAACAGTGCTGGCTTCGCCGGCACATCTACTAAAATCAGAAGGACACAGAGATTAGCGGGGTTCCTGTGCAAGGATGACTTGCAAATTTGTGACATGTTTCATATTTTTAAAAAACAAAACAAAACACATCAGTCTCCAGAAACACAGGAAGGGCTGAGGGGTGTTTCTTAACCACGGCCCTGTTGCAGGAGCACAGAGCCGGGGTAATGCTCGACATGGCCAGTCCCGCTATTGCCGGAGACAGTGCAGCACCCTCCACGGAAACCCTGGAAGATCACTTAGGTTTTTCTCAGTTAAGGTTGCCAAATAAAATACAGAACCACCAGTTATACTTTGAATTTCAGATAACTTTCTTAGTATAAGTGTGATATTACGATAGCTGTACATTGGTTTTCATCCACGGCTCCTGGCTGGTAACTCCCACAGCCCTTGCTGTGATGTTGGAAAATGGGATCTCTCTCCCTGATCTCCCGCCCCCCTTTCCCCCGCCCAAGGCAGGACTCTAATTCCCCTGCCTTTCCATAAAGAAATTCTCTGCCTGCCTTGTCTGATTGTGGCTTACAAGACCCCCATTTCAGAAGGGGCCTGCTCGATGTCCTGGAGGAAGGATGCTGCACAGAGAGGCCAAGAAGAATCTGAACACACGGGCCTCACCGCGTGTCTCCACTCAGCCTGTCAGTGTCGGATCACGCCCTTTTAGCCCGATCACATCCCCCCACAGTTGCCAATCATGCCTATCCAGTGAGGTCTCCACAGAAGGCCCAGGGGACAGGGGTCGGGGAGGTTCCTGGAGGCTGGTGCACCGAGACAGGGTGTGGACGCTCTGCACCCTTCCACATTATCTCCCTGTGCATCCTTTTCATCTGCAATCTCTGTAATATCCTTTATGATAAACCAGGAGACGTGTTTCCCTAAGCTCTGTGAGCTGCACTAGCAAATTAATGAAACTCAAGGAAGGGGTCGTGGGAACCCCAACTTAGAGCCAGTTGGTCAGAAGTTCCAAAGGCCTGGACTTGCGACTGTGTCACAAGTGGGGACAGTCTTGAGGACTGAGCCCTCACTCTGTGGGATCTGCAGCCATCTCTAGGTCGACAGTGTCAGCACTGGATTGATTAGCGGCCACCCAGCTGGGGTCTGCTGCACTGCTTGCTTGCTCAGCGGGTGGCAAAAGCTCCCACACTTTGGCCACGGGCGCCTTCTGCGTTGACCGTGTGGAGCAGAAACAGTGGACAAGGGGTTTCCGCTCAGCAGGCGTGCCTCCTGCAATGCGCTGTGAGAATTCCGCTGTTCATCTGAAATTCAAATTTAACTGCCTGTCTCGCAAATCTGTACTTTTATTTGCTAAATCTGACAACCCTACACTGAATGGGATCTCAAAGGTCTCCTGAAACACCCCTTTTTCCTAAAACACCCCTTTCCAGCCTTCTCTTTTCTGCATCTCTCATCACAGCAGCCGTTCTCCTCAAAACTCCAGGCCCCCGGCTCCCTGAAGTCCTGGGACCCTCTTCCCGCTCGTTCCTACGTAGGTCAGGCACAGGAGCTTCCCTTCCATGGAGAAGTTGTAAAGAGCGTAACAGGGCGCTCCCAGGAAGGCCCCGGCCCTCTGGCAAGCACCACGGGCATCTTCTCCTTGGTTCTCACGATAAAGTGCAGACAGCGGCGGCGGCAGGCCGCGCACACAGGAAAGGAAGACCCGGGTTCAGTAAGTTAAGGTTTCCCACGTGGCTCCACAGCAAAACCACGGCTTGAACTTTGAACAGCACACTGCAGAGTCTATCCCAATCTGGTAAAAATACAACATATATAGATTGGTCTCGCCCACCAAACTCCTCCTAGGGGTGATCGCACAGTGACACGATGCCCTTGCAAAGTCCCTCTACTTTCCCCTGGCAAAGCAGCTGCTTGCTTGGGCTCAGTGACAATCGCCCTCCTTCCTACCAGGATATAAACAGAGACATCTAATCTACAATCCTGTTTATGCCACAAGGGTCACACTGGGGACGAAGACTCGTTCCCATGAGAAACCAGAGTCCCAGGCCGACGGGCAGTTACGTCCCGCCAGGCCAGGCGCACCAGAGAGGTTTGGGAATCTCGAGGAAGGACAGGCCGCTGCGCAGACTGGCGCTGCAGGGAGGGCCTGGCGGCTGAGTCAGACGGCCTCTGGTTCACGGTCTCAGAGAACACTGGTGACGAAAGGCAGTTCCATGACCTTTTTGTGGTTCATAAGCGTGATGATTGGGTTTTCACGCGCATGGGTGAGATGAGCCACCCTCAAACCTCGTTACGACGGCACATTACCAGTCCGACACGAGAAATAAAAAAAGGGCAGTTAGAAAAAAAAATTCTAGGACAATACTGTTGTTCTGGAGTCTCTACAAACTCTCCAGACAGAAGTCAACTCTTTGGCTTTATTAATCATCTAGAGTAAGGGCAAATACAAACTAGAAATTAAAGGCTTAATTCTCCCTGTTGAAAACGGGAAGACTCCCTCCACCCTCCACCTCCACCCCCTTTTCTTTCAGAATTTCTTCGTCCTTTTCAAATGCTTATAAATCTTTTTAGGGGTTAGATAAGACTC